>JASAND010031775.1:0-67684 GCA_030248195.1 Trissonchulus latispiculum | reverse complement strand
CATATAAACGAGAAAGTTAATAAAAGAAAATAGAAGTACATATAAACGGTTGATTAGTTTGATTCTTCTAATTTTGATTATGTCTTCGATTTCTCAGTTGAATGCAGCCATTAAAACGGGTGTTTGGAAGGGAAACCCAATGATTACCCAGGCCCTAAGAGACCAAGCCATCTCCCTAATTAAAACAGAGTGGGATGGTAAAGAAGTTGTGGGTTCAGACGAATTCTGGACCTACGCTCAAACCTTACCCCAAACCACAGTCCCAACTGCTAGCACTACCCACACCTGTCCCATTTGCAATGAATCATTCCCCAATTTGGCCGAGCTGAAGAAGCACAAGGCATCCCATTCCTCTAATCCCATTTTCCATTGTCCACATTGTGAGAAGACCTTTACCAGGAAATATAACTTGGAAAGGCACACCATAAAGTTTCACCCAACAGTTGCTCCCCCTTCCTATGAATGCCGAAAATGTGGCTTTACATATAGGACCTACAAAGGTTATCAGGGCCATCTTCGGACTCACCGGGAAGTCCCCAAACTTCAGGACCCTAGAACTTTAAGGCAAACACACTTTTCCAATCTCCCAACAGAGGACGCTCCCAAATTAACTAGGAGTATTGTTAAGGATCTCCCAGAAGACCTGGCCCAAATTTACAGGGAACATTGGAGCAGAATCCGAACACGGTACTTTGTCTCCTCTGGAATCCAAAATAGATACAACTTTAGGTTAGACAGCCCTTCCCAACTTAAGGACCTGGTTAAAATTCTATTCAAACTTCAAAGATGGCAATTTAAGTTGAACCTATCCTTCGGTTTTGTTCTTAGGAATATCGAAGACGGGGAGCTCAGGTATTATTACCCTTCCGGAAATAACCGGTATTTTGATGAGCCTAACCACATTTCAAACGAAGGTGATCTAGGAAAAGTTTTCTATGAGTTAGACAAGGGAGATATTCTTGAATGGGTTCGGCAACAACGACCTAATACAAAATGGACTGTTCTTCAAGTTACCAATGTTTGCTTCTACATAAATAAACTTATTTCCTATGCAGTGGGCGAGGCTAGGTATCTACCCGATTACATAAAAAACAATCGTCGTATCAATGCTCTCATAAAAAATGAAAATTCAGGAAGACCTTATCACGATCAAAAGTGTTTGTTCAGGTGTCTAGCTCTAGGTCTTGGATCTAAGCTTCATGCGTTGGAGGAAAAAACAAATGAGTTAATCGATCAATGGATACAATCCGGGGAAGAGTTTAATAAGGTTTGCCTTCAGGATCTAGATGAAATCGAGGAAAAATTTGATATTGGTATTTCAGTTTACGAATTAGGGCCTACTGTTGAGGAAGCAGGAGAAGAACCCGAGGACCTCAATGAACTTCTAATTCAAAATCATGAAAGAGATCAAGAGGTTACAGATATTGCAGCAAAACTTATTCGGAGGCCTTTGGGAAAGAGATCAAGGAAAATGGCAATTAATATTTATGAAAATCACTTCTCCTTTATTAAAAATCTCAATAAATTCACCCAAACTTGGAAGTGCTCAAATTGCGAAAAACTATTCCATAAACACGATCACTTCATCAGACATTCTAAAAGTTGCGATGTTGGTATAAAGCATATTTCCCTGGTGGGGGAGTTGGCCCTACTAAAACTATCCTGGATAAAATTAGGGAGTTAGGAATCTCTGTGCCTGAATGGTATTACCCCTTTAGAATATCCTACGATTTCGAATGTATGTTTAAACCTACTAATAAGAAAAGTGGACCCAAGCTTATTTACGAACAAGAATTAATCCCAGGTTCCGTTTCGGTAGCCTCGAATGTCCCAGGTTATCAAGACCCAAAATGTCTAATTAATACTGGGGATCCGTACGATTTAGTGGTCCGAATGAAGGACTATATGGAAGAGATAGCCGATAAGGCATATGAACTTCTTAGGGGAATTTATGAGCCCACCCTTTCCGGATTAGCTGAGTACGAAAAACTTCTAGCCGAATTTGAGGAATGGCTTAAGGCAGTCCCTACACTAGGATTCAATTCTGGAAAATTCGATATGAACCTTATAAAGTGTTGTTTGATTACCAATTTACTCCTTAATGGGCAAGACATCAACTACACGGTAAAAAGGAATAACAACTACATGGCCCTTTCTACCCCCAAATTGTACTTTCTGGATATTACAAATTACCTTGCCGCTGGGACCTCATACAAAAAGTGGCTAAAGGGATTCAAAATTGAGGATCAAAAAGGTGCCTTCCCCTATGAAGCCTTCACTTCCCTCGAGTTTTTAGACCAAGGATTCCCCCATCGTGACTTGTACTACTCAACTCTTAAACAACAGGAAATTTCCGATGAGGATTTCACCGCAGTTGTAGCAGCATGGAGGAAATACAAGTTCAAAACTGTAAGGGATCAGCTAATTTGGTACAACAATTTAGATGTAGGGCCCTTTCTTCAAGCTACAGAAAAAATGGTAGAATTTTGGAAAACTATGGGGATTGACATGTTTAAAAGTGGGGCAATTTCTCTTCCGGGTCTGGCCTACAAACACATGATGAACAAAATTCCTAAACATACGATAGTTCCCCTTTTCAGCAGATTCACCCAAAATTGGCACAAGTTAGTTAAAGATAATATAGTTGGTGGGCCTAGTTTAGTCTTTCACAGATACCATGAAGCCGAGGTAACTGAAATTACAAATGGGTTCAAAGTTGCTCAAATTTTTGGGTTCGACGCCAATGCCCTCTATCTCTGGTGTACAATGCAAGAAATGCCCACTGGTCTGTACGCCGAATGGAAACCCACAGAAGATGGGAAATTCAAAAGGTGGCTACAACGGGGCAGAAAAGAGGCTATGTGGCTAGAGTACATGGCAAAGGCAATGGGAGTTAGAGTAGAGCATGGGTACAACGGGGGACAAAAAAGAATAGGGAAAGCCAAAGTTGATGGGTGGGTCGCTGAAAAGAATCTAGTCTTACAATTTCATGGGTGCCATTTCCATGGACATGGGTGCCAATTGGATAGGAATCAGGATTTGGAAGATAGAACGAAAAGGCGGGAAAGAACGGAAAGGGTCTCCCAGGCAATTAAGGACGAGGGTTTTGATTTGATTGAAAAATGGGAGTGCGAGTTTGATAAAGACCTAAAAGATTCCCCGGATATGCAAGAGTTCATGGAAGAACATTTCGATCTTCCTAAGAAAAGATCGGTCCTTACTTTTGCACAGTTAGTTACTCAAATTCAAGCTAATAGACTATTTGGACTAGTTGAGGTAGATATTTAGGTTCCTGAGGATAAAAAAGAATATTTTGCTGAAATGACTCCTATATTTAAGAATGTGGAAATTACTAAGGAAGATATTGGGGATCACATGAGAACGTTTTGCGAATTGAATGATTTGATGAACCAACCTAGAAGGGGTCTAATTGGGAGTTACTTTGGAAAGAAAATTCTTTTGGCTACTCCTCTTATTAAGTGGTATCTAAAACATGGTCTCAAAATTACAAAGATTTACCAAGCTATTGAGTTCAAACCTAAGGCTTGTTTCAAAGAATTGGGAGGTGAGGTTACTTACCATAGATCTGCAGCCGATTCCGATCCCGATTTAGCACTCAAGGGGGAAATGTTTAAACTTCTAGGAAATTCTTATTATGGCCGAACCATCACAAACTTAGAAAAACACCAGGATGTAAAATATTGTCAAAGATCAGGGGCCAGCAGAGAAGTTAATGGGTGGAGATTCAGGAGACTAGATGATCTAGGAAATGGAATTTATGAGGTACAGTCTGCTAAGGCAAAAATTGTTTACCGTTTACCTGAGTTAGTGGGGTTCTTTGTATACCAATACGCCAAACTTAGGATGTTACAATTCTACTACGACTGCCTGAAACCAAATTTGTGGCCCGAAACCTTCCAGCTGTGTCAAATGGATACAGACTCTCTCTACTTCGCCTGCTCCTCCAAAAATTTAAGTGATTGTGTCCCTATTAGAAATGAAAAACAATGGCAAAAGGCTCTCAAGGCTTTCTTTGTCCTAGACCCTAGTCAGAAAAGAATACCCGGTTTGTTCAAAGAGGAATGGACCGGAGATGGTATAATAGCCCTTTGCAGTAAAACTTACCTAGCTTGGGGAAAGACGAACAAAGTCTCCCATAAAGGAGTAAGCAAAGCCCTAAATAGCTACACTCCTGAAGATTTCAAAGAAGTTCTGGAAACGGGCAACACAAAACCTGGGGAAAATCGGGGACACACGAATATAGAGAATAAAATGACACAATACTTTCAAACTAAGGACGCCCTAGGTTATGTCTACCCCAAAAGAAAGGTGCTAGCAGATGCCCATTTGGGTATATAATTGTTTTTATCCCGACAGTCCTCTTCAGGGCTAACTGTAAATAGTGTACATATGTGTTGTATATATTTAGAAAATAAAAAAAATAAATCAGAAAAATACAAAAACATTAGACTAGGACCGGGCTTAGGTTAATGTACATATTATAGATACATAGGCAGCTTAGGTAGGTAGGTTAGATTAGACAGGTATTGTATAGAGATTAGCTTAGGTAGGTAGGAGTCCGGTAATGGGCCGACGCCGGGTCCCAAGCCCCGGGGGAAGAACACAGAGGGACGGCAAGGAAAGTTACTTAGACATAGAAGTTGTGTAATTGATGACGTAATTGTGAAAGGTCAAAAGGTCATTTACTCCCGGGAGTAAGGGTCGAAATGCCCCTACTATACTACTTTCCCTTCCCCTTTCTTTCCCATTATTAACTTAAAATTTAAAATTACTAAAAAATTTTAAGCTTTTTGACAATGACTCCCGTCCGAAAATTTAGTTATTCTTCACAAAATCAATAGTTAGGGCTTTTGGGAAATCGTGAAAGATCGCTCGTCTCACATTTCCTTTAAATATAAAATCTTGTCTGGGGTTGCAAATTTAATAAATCAAAGTTATGAGTGGAAACTTATTCTTGCGTGCTTTCAAAAATTAAGAAAGAAAGTTCCAAAAACACTTAGGCAAAGTCAGTCTGTGTCAAGTTATTCTATTGGGTCATCTGGGCCTGGGTCACGAACATTCTTGGGTCAGTTGGGTCCGGGTCACGAAAACGTTTGGGTCATTTGGGTCTGGGTCATTAAATTTTAAAATTGTATGGGTTACTCTGGGTCTGGATCAAATTTATGTTTGGGTCGAATGGGTCATGGGTCACAAAAAGTGACCCAGTATCCATTCCTGCTAAACGTTCATCAATAAACTAAAATGGCGTTTGATTGTTCAGCATGCTGTTTGACCACCGGTTGTACCATCGTCAAAACATTTGTAGAATTCAAGTGTTGATATCGGCAGCAAAATGCATCAAAATAACATGTCGTGTTTAGTAGGCATGGAATAGCAGGGCATTGGTCGGGCAGTGGCAATGGCCAATTCTTACTTAAGATGGATCATTGCTTAGATTGAAGCTCCGGCTGTAATCGTGTTCTGACAACCAGGGCTAATGGTCGACCGGAGGAGACGGTGAGTTCCTCTTTGTAGGGGAAGAGAGATTTATAGTCTCTATGGGCGACTTTGGTTTCAACTCTAACCTCAAATACGGCTAGAGTTGGAGATATCTAAAACGTACGCGAAAGCCGGTACAAGGTCGAAAGGTACAAGGTCGAAAGAGTGTCGGAAAGATTTAGGCTTTCCCAGTAGTTATCTCACAATTAAAGCCAAATACAACAAGTAGTTGAAAATTAAGTCAAATTGCTGCATCGACGGTGAGAATCGGGATGTATGCACTACTACTTTCACTGAGCTTGTTGGTTTTAGGGTGAAATGCAGAGAAATAGGGTTTTTAGGCTTCAAACAGTGTCCCAACAGTGAATCAGGCAGGTATCGTCGTCTCAGCTATTGAACGCTCCAGACTACACGAAAGTACGTCCAACAAGTGCCTAATCATATACTCCAAATGGGCTGTCTTAACAGGTCTCCAAACGACACATAGAACCAGGATTTTCCAGATCCACTGAACCACTAACTACAAGACTGACTGGACAGGATATATACTGACAACTAGACCACACTAACTTCTCCAACTAAACAGACTGATATTCCAGTAGCAGATGACGCGCTTCGAGTGGAGAGACTGGACGGCTACCTGAATCAGATTGGTTAAAACCCATTGGAAACAGCGGTGGTGGGGATTAAAACCCCAGCAACTATTATCTGGACCGATTGGCTTTTAAGTGCTGGTTCAAGGCCCGCATCATGTATTGCATAACGTGCAATGCGTTATTTTATGGTTTCAGGTTGAAAACAAAAGAGCCGACTTTTTTTGATGATTTAACGATCAAACGGACGTTATTGGACATGGTTATGGCAATTTTGGACGTTTTAGCCAAATACGCAAATAAGGCTCTGGCCGAGCCTCTTTTGGGCTTGAGTCACGTGTGCTCAGTACCAGCTATGAACCTAGAAACTACATATAACTGACCTAGTCTAATTATTATGTATTGAGTAGCTTACGATATATAACCTAATTACTAAGGCTGACTAATAGTTTATGATTAGAGCACAATATGGCTACCGAACAGTATAATGCTAATTATTACCAATTATTTTAACCATTATGGACTTACTGGTACTAACTAAGGCCTATTCTAACTAATGCAGGCTAACTGAACTGGACTAATAACATCGATTACCGTAACCTGAGCGTCAAACCTAGTATTTGGCTAGTAGTATAGTAGGGACATTACAGGCCGCAATCCTGGGATTGAGCGCGTCCCCCCTTGGGAATTATTCAAGGTCAAATTAAATACTCCGCCCTATGGATTTATAGTTTACTTGAATTATTTCCCGCAACATATCATCCTCGCCAGCCCAGATAAAACGATTAGATTAGTTAACTTATTATGTGGTTCATCTTAAGAAAATTCCACCAACTTTCTCATTTTTTCGACAGCATCTCCACAGAAATTATCGATGCGCCTGAGTAACATTCTTAAAGTGGTGGAAACTTTAAACCGACGCTACATGATTGAATGAGTCCTGTTTGTAACGTCAGAAGTGCACTGGCTAATTAATGATACTGTGACAGTCTTAATGTTGCCTAGACCCATAATCAGTCATCAAATAGAAATTACTTCAAATAATTTGGGGTTCTCCTGAATGTTTATTGTAAATGATGATACGCACTAAAAACTTAAAACTAACACCATATGTTGTTGAGATTAAACTACTGTACAAACTTGAAATGGTGTTATCATGAGAACAGATCACCTTTTAGTGTTATTATAGGCATTTGTTCTGTTGCCTTAAAGTTAAACAGTTTGTAAACAGTTGCCTTAAACAGTTAGTAAAAGGCAAGCACATGTGCAGAAAGGCAGGCAGGTTGTAAAGTGTGGAGCTGTATTGTTATTAATGGCCCATCTATGCTGAGCCTTCTAGGATTGCGTTAAAGGATTTGTTGTTTATTAATAAGTGAGCACATCACGTTTTCGATTTTAAATGTGTGCGCTTACCATCTGTCAAGCCCGGTCCTTAAAAATACCCGTTTTTCTCAGTTTCACCGTTTTCTGGTGGTTGCAGAGTATCAGCGAGGATCAGTATTGCAGAGGATCAGAAGCGATGAATTTCAGGTAAGATTGAATTCGTTTAATTACAGTCAAAATAGCAATAATTTTGAATCCCAAAATCAACCCGCAGTACTATTTCTGAAGGGAAAATAGCTTAAAGACCCCTTCCAAAACAGTTCCCACTGTCTATACAATTATTGCCAGGAAGAACTAAGACCCTGTGAAATTGGCCGGTTGGGATGATCCTACTAGCTATTGTGGAATACCTAACGTAGTGTTTTATATCTGTCTGTTGTTGATACTAATTCTATAATGTATCAGACGTTGTCCGGTTACTACACAAGACTTTTCAGGACAGTCAACATTGGTTTTTGACACCTAGAAGAATAGTCCTAGTCATCTTGCTACCAAAAGAATTCTGTTTGGTCTCCAATACGAGAAATAGGCAAAATTGGACAAAATTTACCACTACTGTGCACAAATTCATCAGCTGAGACAAGAAAAAACGGTGCTACTTGTCAGTGAGAATTCAAATTTAAGTGTTGCTTTGTGAATTTTATGAGCTGGGTCAACTGACCCAGAGGAAAATTACTGAAAATAAGTTCTTCTGCTTACAACCAAGAATTTTCCTGGAAATTTGACTCGAGTTTTAGTTTTTCGCCGAATTTTTATCGGAATCAAAATTTTGTTTTCAGTATCTAATAGAGCTGGTCCCGCTGTATATTTTTACTGGTAGAAATTTTTCACGAAAATGCACCCAATTTCCGGAATTCCGGGTTTTCAAAATTTCCGGTTTATTTTTCCGTTAATCCTCAAGATATGTAGTTTTATTTGGTACAGACAGGAAATAGCTGAAGACTTGCCTCGTGAATAATAAGATAAGCCTGTTTTCAGCTTTCACAACTAACATTTCAACATTGTCAGAAGCGAATGTCGTGGCCTGCCTGGGTGTGACGCGGCTATACTTGTTTTTGAGAAAGTCAAACACTATGACGCGTGGGGGAATGTTTTCTGCAAGTTGTCATCATCGCTTAAAAATGTCTTGTCCTTCTAGTTCAGATTATTGCAGAACGACACACCAAGACAAAAATTAATTTTCCAGTTGCACTACTGAAAAGTGATCTAAGTCAGTTCCAGGTGGCATTACCGGTCACTATTAAAAAGACACTTGTTTCTATTGTAGACTTTTAAGGAATGATTCAACATTATACGCATTATTCTCCGCATCTCATTTGCATACTTTGAATGCAGAAAAAATAGTGCTGGATTTACCACTCTTTTATTTTAGCGCAAATTCCAGTGACGAAATGCTTCTGCAATTCGATTTCAGTGGTCTGAAAGTTGGCGGACAAGATGGAAGTGGTTCTGACGGTGACGAAACGATAAGGTAAAACATCTTAAGAGTAAGACTTCACTAGGTGTATCTGCGTAAACCACACAGATAGATCAAATTAAATCAAAATTAACAACGGGCGAACATGTAAAACAAACAAGCACGACTCAGGGTCACCAGAGGGATTAGATTGGGGCTTGCTGTATATATAACTAGCCGGTTCAAGGGCGAACATGTAAAACAAACAAGCACGACTCAGGGTCACCAGAGGGATTAGATTGGGGCTTGCTGTATATATAACTAGCCGGTTCAAGGATACAGTCTTAATAGCATGCCGGCTGCGATACTCCCTACTGACCAAATCTTCCACCTGCTGATGTATTGTATTGTAATGTATTGTAGTGAAAAAAATATATTCAAATTCAAAAAATGGGTTTGATACCTTAGCTAAATATGATTGTTGGGGTAAACAAGTACTTTGCTTTTCCATGGCAGTGTTCCATTTCACTGCGCATAAGGTGAAGCAACACTGTATGTCTACTACACTTTTGTCACATTATTTCAAATTGAAGAACTCAAAACAAATACAAGCAGTACACTTTAAAATTTCAGTGTGTTCAGACTTCCAAAGCTTAGGAGGTCAGACGGTGTGGTGTTGTGAAACATTGTGTATAACATGAAAATATACTCTTTTGAACGTACTGGTGTTTCATGCATGGCCTCTTGAATAATGTAGTATTTAATTAAACATACTAATGAGACCTAACAAGTTCTCCCACTTTCTCATTGGAATGCTTTTATATTTAGACAATTTTAAAAGACTGGTTATGATGAAGCTTGCCAATTGTGCAATGGAATATATTTATTGGTTTGATGATTTTTATTATTTTAGATGCGAAGTCAGCTCAACGCCAACATTTGAAGGGTTGGACAGCAGTCTTCTGGAGATGGGCGAAAACCAGAAGCGTAGTGACGCAGAGCCGGTGGGCCTAATTTGTCTTGATCAGTCAACCGGTTCCCAGTTGGTTCGGCAGGAGGAAATCTCTGGTGTCGAGGTGAACGTTAGTGATAGGGGTAAGCCCGGTGAGCAAAGTTTGGTGCGGCAGGAGGAAATCCGGCAGGGCAAACCTGGTGAAGGAATCTTGGCTCGGCAGGAGGAAATGCCTGGTGCCAAGGTAAAAACTGGAGATGGGGGTAAGCCCGGTCAGTTGGTTCGGCAGGAGGAAATCTCTGGTGTCGAGGTGAAAGTTGGAGATGGGGGTAAGCCCGGCCAGGGAAATTTGGTTCGCCAGGAGGAAGTTCCTGGTGCAAAGATGGCAGCTGGTGGCAAGAAAAATGCAACCACATCGCGACAATTGCCACTTTCTGATTTCGACTGTAAAAGCCAGGCATATATGGGAAGAAATGATGGTAAATTTAGTGTGTGCACCCTACTTTAAATTTAAATATTTCTTCTACCTTTATTTGAACTTCAGAACTTCGCCTTTGCTATATCCTTCAACGACAGGGTTATTCGTTTTGGTCTGCAAAAGTGGTTAATTAGCTTAAGTATTTTGCATTTTTGTTCCGTAGTTTTCTGTAAATAAAATGAATTAATAATAATTATTATTAATAGATCAATGCTTCGTTTTAGAGTCACTCAAAACTCCGACGTCTAGGAAATCCGGTAGAGACCCATACTGGGTCCCTCCACCTCCGAAGCCAGGCCGCACTATTCTCAGAATCCTGGGAAAAGAAGAGAACATGCCAAAAGCACCACATAAGAAAGCTCAGAGGAAATGCGGCTACTGTTCCAAATTTGGTCATGTCAACAGAAGGCAAAAGGATGGCACATTTGTGTGTCCGCAAAGGAAAGCCGCAAGGTAACCTGGTTACGATTCTTATATTTTAATCTTATAAACTTGTTTTGGGGAGCCAAGGCGTGGTTAAAAATAGTAGGATACCCGTTTTATTATTGTTATTTATTAGTAATTAGTGCAACCTAAATCATCTTACACTTTAGCCTAAATACCCGTGGGTGGGAAGTACGAAGAATGAAATGAGGCAACAAGCTGTGAATAGAGACAGTTTTGAATATAATTTGCCTAATGCAACAGGTCCCAGTAATAGAGTACGTACTAAATACTCTGGTTTTGTCTGAATAAACGTATATGCCCAATCTCTTAATGTGTATTCTAACATTTGTTATGTTAACCACTCATTTCAATTTTTTTAGTGACGACCACCAACACGACGATGGTAATTCAGGATCTCAAGGTCCAAACAGCCATGGACTCACTCTTTATGGCCAAGCTCCTTGCTCAAACTGGGGATCCTTAGATATGAAATCATCAGGTAATTCTACCCGGTTGTTGCATATGATACTCTCATTCTCTGTTCAGATTACATGTTCATATTTCAGATGAGACCTCAACTAACTATTAGGATTTGTAATTAATCCAAGATCGGACAGACCAAGTTGAAATACTTTTGGCATGCACAAACTTTGTAACCCAAACCAGAAATAGAGATAACGTGGTTTCTTATTTTTTGTAGGAACCTTGGAAATGGCCACTGAACAGAGTCCAGACAGTCAAGTCAAGTCGGTTAGTGAGTTGGACGGTGTGACAGAGGAGTGTGGTACACTGGCACTGTCGCAGGAATCTATGGCAAAGTTGGCTTCGACAGATAAATTGTTGCCAGGTTTGTGCCTATTATTTGAAATCAAGTAATTTGAATCCAACTAACAATAGAGTAATATAATCCAATACTGTTTAAGTAATAATAATTGGTACCGTTTTCCAACCTAACGTAACTGTGTTAATCCTAACTCATAATGTCCTATAAAATAACCTTTATCAGTTAGAAAGTCGGTGGTCATCATCTACGTTTGGTGAAGTAGTCTTCACACGACTCTGCATATGAGATTTTTGCTTTTAGGCTTGGTAGTGGCAAATTTTACACGTGTTGGCTTTTGCAAAGTATATTAGAACTTTGACAAGGCTACTATACACTCCAGTAATCAACTAATTTCATTTCTTTCTTTTAGAGATGGTTAGTCCTACAACTAAGAAATATCCGAAGATGCGGAAGTGGCTTCCAAAACTCAAGGAGAAATCAGCTGGAGGAGCCGCCCCGCCAAAGCCCAAGGAGAAGTCAGCTGGAGGAGCCGCCCCGCCAAAGCTGAAGGAGGAGTCACGTGGATCTACCGATAAGGCCATTCAGACTGCTACAACAGTCTTGGGCAAAATAGGAGGAACGCAATTCCTCAAGGAACCGCCAAAAATGGGAAAGAAGTGTCGCTCATGCAACCAGGCTGGCCATACGAATAGGATGGACAAGCTGGGGAAGCCAGTTTGCCCGAAAAGGTTAGTACAATGATACATGTTAACTTACGAATGAAGGATAGAAAGAAAGTTGTTGCCACATATCCGAAAATTCGGCTCTGAGGGGAGGATCGAACCCAAAACCTTCGGTTAACAAGACCGACGCTCTACGGATTGAGCCAGTCAGCCACAATCGAACCAAGCAAAAGTATGAAATCGTAACCACACTGTAGTGGCACCCTTTTGAATGGGCATACAGCCATGACTGAACTATACTTGTACTGGTATTATGTTATTCCAAGTCGACAGGAATAGTTAGTTTTTTAAATTCAGAGAGAAAAAAGGTGTTTATCTACCTATAATTTCACTTTTTAACTACACATACCTAAGTTTTCTAAATTATTTTGGAAACAAGCAGTGCAATAATGCCTTCCAATCGAGAAAAAGTCAATTATAGTCTATTCCGTGCCATACACTACTTAGAAGGGACAGAAGCTGTTGGTTTGACTGATCCCAAGCGCTAACTACTTCCTAATTTCGCTAATCGGTTTTGTGTATAGCTTTGCTAGTAAAAATATTGCAGTGGTACTTGGGAATCGAACCTTGCAATATAGATAAACAACATCGCTGAAGTAGAGTAGCAGTTCTTTGGCATCTTAATAGAATCTACCATTATTCGGACGAGATACTAAATTAAGGATAATATGCTCAACTAAATTAGAATGACTGAAGTGTAGACCAATTAACACTCTTAATGTTTCTTTTTTCAGAGCCAATCAGAATTGAAGGAAGCTTTGGACCAGAAGCAAAAAGGACAGTAAAAGTATAAGCCTACCTCAAATTCGTTTTTGTTATTGTTTGTTGTTTTGCTATGTTTGCTTTGAATAGAAACGAAACGAAATAGATATGAGAGATATTGAGTGCAGTGTCCTTACTAGATTTAGCTCTAGAGATGACGCAAGCGGAAAATACGAGGACAGCAGTGTTAGGAATAAATGTACTGAAGAGGCGTGTCAAGCATGCATAGTTCTAAGTAGACTGTTGGTATTTACGAAAATTCGTTGGGCCAGTCCGTTATTCTTCCTATTGACTCTAATGCACGCTAAGAATTCTCCCGGGACAGTGTTGCCCACTTACCACATGTTATCCCTTGGGCAGGTCTCGTACGCTTACCATCTGTCGTCCCTAAAGTGCTTCTCGAAATTTTATTTTTCACTCTTGGGACCTTTAGCTCCATTTACCATCTGTTATCCCATAGGGCCACTGGTCAAATATGATGGATCGCTAACGCTGTCGGCACCTTTCATCACCATCCTTTGGGAGCTCCTAATTATCCCCATGAGAAAAATCAAAAACCCATAAAAAGCCTGAAAAATCGGGAACCCCGTCAGTTGGACTCTTACAGCCAAAGAGAGCGGCCTATTTTCTATAAGACCGTTAAAGTACATATAAACTAGGAAGTCTATATAAACGATAATTTTTCTAAATTTATCTCCTAGTACTGAGAACATATAAACGGAAAATTAATAAAAGCAACAAAGTTCATAAAAGCGCGAAGGACATAAAAGCGGGCACAACCTTTCTGATTTACAAGTTAATAAATGCGATAAAGTTCACGGAAGTATATACAGACAAACGAGGAACATATATATATATATAAACCCCTACTTGCGCATAAATTTGAAGGTTGAAATTTTTTAAAATGTCGGGTATTGCAAAACTTAATGCTGCAATTGAAACAGGGATCTGGAAGGGTGATCCTCATATGACGAGGTCTTTCAGAGCGAAGGCATTGGCCCTAATGAAAACTGAATGGGATGGTAAGGAAGTGATCGGGTCTGACGAGTTCTGGGCTTATGCCCAATCTATTCACGAGGAACCTATTGAAGTGAAAAGTACAGTCCCTAATTGCCAAATTTGCAATGAAACATTTGCTACCTTATCCCAACTTCGGTATCACAACAAGCTGGAACATGCTTCAAAGCCAGTATTTCCTTGTCCCAACTGTGATAAAGTCTTTACTGAGAAGCATAACTTGTACAGACATTTTAAGAAGTTTCATCCTGAGGTTGCTCCTCCTTCTTATGAGTGCCGGAAATGTGGTTTCAAGTATAAAACTTATAAGGGGTATCAAGGCCACCTTAGGACCCATAGGGAAGCCCCCAAACTTCAAGACCCCAGAACTTTAAGACAGACCCACTTTTCGAATCTGCCTACTGAGGACGCTCCCAAATTAACTAGGAGTATTGTTAAGGATCTCTCTGAGGACTTAGCCCAAATTTATAGAGAAAATTGGAGCAGAATTCGGACGCGCTATTTTGTTTCCTCCGGTATTCAAAACAGGTATAACTTTCGGCTCGACGACCCGTCCAAATTGAAGGAACTAATTAAAATTATCTTCAAACTTCAGAGATGGCAGTTTAAATTCAACCTTTCTTTCGGGTTCGTTCTTAGAAACATCGAAGACGGGGAACTTAGGTATTACTACCCTTCAGGAAATAGCCGGTATTTTGACGAGCCTATCCATATTTCAAACGAAGGTGATCTAGGAAAAGTTTTCTATGAGTTAGACAAGGGAGATATTCTTGAATGGGTGAGACAACAGCGGCCCAATACAAAGTGGACCGTCCTTGAAATTACTAATGTTTGTTTCTATATAAATAAACTAATTTCCTATCCCGTGGGTGAAGCTAGATACCTTCCTGACTATGTCAAAAACAACAAAGGCCTCAATGCTTTGGTTAATAATAAAAATAATGGAAGACCCTATCAGGATGATAAATGCTTCTTTAGGTGCCTTGCTTTAGGCTTGGGTTCAAAAATTAAAGGTTTAGAGGAAAAAACAAATGAGCTAGTCAATCAATGGGTTCAACCTGGGGAAGAGTTTAATGGGGTGACTTTAGAAGATTTGGATGAGATTGAGGAAAAATTTGATATAGATATTACGGTTTATGAACTAGGGCCTACAATTGAGGAAGCCGATGAGGAGCCTGAAGACCTTAACGAACTTATAATTCAAAATCATGAAAGGGATCAAGAGGTTACAGACATTGCAGCCAAACTTATTAGAAGGCCTCTGGGAAAGCATTCCAGGAAAATGGCCCTAAACATTTACGAAAACCACTTCTGCTTCATTAAAAATTTGAACAAATTCACCCAAACTTGGACGTGCTCAAATTGTTATAAGTTATTCCACCATCATGGTCACTTTATTAAACATTCGAAAAGTTGTGATGTTGGTATTAAGCATATCTTTCCTGGTGGAGGAGTTGGGCCAACGAAAACAATTCTACAAAAAATCAGTGAACTAGGAATCCCGGTGCCTGAATGGTACTACCCCTTTAGAATTTCCTACGATTTCGAATGCATGTTCAACCAGACAGATAAGAAAAGTGGACCCAAATTGATTTACGAAAAGGAACTCATTCCCGCCTCTGTTTCCATTGCATCCAATGTCCCGGGGTATGAAGAGCCAAATTGTATTATCACCACTGGGGATCCCTACGAATTGGTGGTCCGAATGAAGGACTATATGGAAGAGATAGCCGATAAGGCATACGAACTTCTTAGGGAAATCTATGAGCCCACCCTTTCCGGATTAGTCGAGCACGAAAAGCTTCTAGCCGACTTCGAGGAATGGTTAAAGGAAGTTCCCACTCTGGGATTTAACTCGGGAAAATTTGATATGAACCTTATAAAGTCTTGTCTAATCAAAAATTTACTCCTAAATGGTCAAGAAACTAAGCATGTAGTCAAAAAGAATAACAACTATATGGCCCTCTCTACCCCCAAATTGTACTTCCTGGATATTACAAACTACCTTGCCGCTGGTACTTCATACAAAAAGTGGCTAAAGGGATTCAAAATTGAAGATCAAAAGGGCGCTTTCCCCTATGAAGCCTTCACTTCCCTCGAGTTTTTAGACCAAGGATTCCCCCATCGTGACTTGTACTACTCAACTCTTAAACAACAGGAAATTTCCGATGAGGATTTTACTGCAGTTGTAGCTGCATGGAGGAAATACAAATTTAAAACTGTAAAGGATCAACTAATTTGGTACAATAATTTGGATGTAGGACCCTTCCTTCAAGCTACCCAAAAGATGGTAGAATTTTGGAAAACTATGGGAATTGACATGTTTAAAAGTGGGGCAATCTCTCTTCCTGGTCTGGCTTACAAACACATGATGAATAAAATACCTAAACATACGATCCTTCCCCTTGTTAATAAGTTTACTAAACACTGGCACAAATTAATTAAGGATAACATCGTGGGAGGGCCTAGTTTAGTCTTTCATAGATACCACGAAGCGGGAGTTACTGAAATTACAAATGGGTTCAAAGTTGCTCAAATTTTTGGGTTCGATGCAAATGCCCTATATCTCTGGTGCACAATGCAGGAAATGCCCACTGGTCTCTATGCCGAATGGAAACCCACTGAAGATGGGAAATTCAAAAGATGGCTGCAAAAGGGCAGAAAAGAAGCAATGTGGCTGGAGTATATGGCTAAGGCAATGGGAGTTAGAGTTGAGCATGCTTACAATGGGGGACAGAAAAGAGTAGGGAAATCCAAAGTTGACGGGTGGGTCTCGGAAAAGAATCTAGTTTTACAATTTCATGGGTGCTATTTCCACGGACACGGCTGTGAATTAGATAGGAATCAAGACCCTGAGGATAGAACTAAAAGAAGGGAAAGAACAGAAAGGGTCTCCCAAGCAATTAAGGACGGGGGGTTTGATTTGATTGAAAAATGGGAGTGCGAGTTTGATAAAGACCTAAAAGACTCCCCGGATATGCAAGAGTTTATGGAAGAACATTTCAATCTCCCTAAGAAAAGATCGGTCCTCACTTTTGCACAATTAGTTACCCAAATTCAGGCTAACAGACTTTTTGGACTAGTTGAGGTAGATATTGAGGTACCCGAGGATAAGAAAGAACATTTTGCTGAGATGACCCCTATTTTCAAAAATGTAGAAATTACTAAGGATGACATCGGGGATCACATGAGAACGTTTTGCGAATTGAATGATTTGATGAACCAACCTAGAAGGGGTCTAATTGGGAGTTACTTTGGAAAGAAAATTGTCCTGGCAACTCCTCTGATTAAGTGGTATCTAAAACATGGTCTCAAAATTACTAAGATTTACCAGGCTATTGAGTTCAAACCTAAGACCTGTTTCAAAGAATTGGGAGATGAAGTAACCTACCATCGATCTGCAGCTGATTCTGACCCAGATCTAGCACTCAAGGGAGAAATGTTTAAACTTTTGGGGAATTCTTACTATGGCCGAACTATTACAAACTTGGAAAAACACCAGGATGTTAAATATTGTCAAAGGTCCGGGGCTAGTAGGGAAGTCAATGGGTGGAGATTCAGAAGATTAGATGATCTAGGAAATGGAGTTTATGAGGTTCAGTCTGCTAAAGCAAAAATTGTTTACCGTTTACCTGAGTTAGTGGGGTTCTTCGTTTACCAATACGCCAAGCTTAGGATGCTTCAATTTTACTATGACTGCCTTAAACCAAATTTGTGGCCCGAAACTTTTCAACTATGCCAAATGGACACCGACTCCCTCTACTTCGCCTGCTCCTCCAAAAATTTAAGTGATTGTGTCCCAGTAGTAAATGAAAGTAGGTGGCAAAAGGCACTCAAGGATTTCTTTGTCCTAGACCCTTCCCAAAAAAGAATACCTGGATTATTTAAAGAGGAATGGACTGGGGATGGAATCATAGCACTTTGTAGTAAAACTTACCTGGCATGGGGAAAGACGAATAAAGTCTCCCATAAAGGAGTGAGCAAAGCCCTAAATCAGTACACTCCCGAAGATTTTAAACAAGTTTTAGGAACAGGAAATACAAAGTCTGGAGAAAATCGTGGACTCATGAGTATAGAGAATAAAATTATACAATACTTCCAAACTAAGGATGCCCTACCCTATCTATATCCAAAAAGAAAAGTGCTAGCAGATGGGGTGAGCACGGCCCCCTTAGATATATAGCTTACCTATGTCTAGTATTGGTTGTTGTGCTTGTTTTATCCCAACAGTCCTCTTTAGGGCTACCGCTGTACATATTAGTGCATGTAGAACATAAAAAATAAAAACAAACATAAAAACACAAAAACATTAGATGGTGATGGACCGGGCTTAGGTTGTACATATTATAGACTAGCTAAGATAGATAAGTAGGTACGTTGGAAGTAGGTGAGGTAGTGTATATAGATTAGGTTAGGTAGGCAGCTTAGGTAGGTAGGTTAGGTAGTTAGCTTAGGTAGGAGTCCGGTAATGGGCCGACGCCGGGTCCCAAGCCCCGGGGGAGGAACACAGAGGGTGGACATAAAAACATAAAAATGTAGAGCTTTCAGGGATGACATGTTGCGGGAAAAATCCTAGAAAACTCATAGATTCGAGTAAGAAGGTCTGAAGCGGTACTAGATAGGAATACCCATTTTTAATGGTACAGAAGTCCATCTAACAAAATCAATAAAAACGAGAAAGAATCAATAAAAACATATAATTTGTTGAGATATTGAACTGAATTGAGAACGGTGAAAAGAGATTTTAATTATGGAATCAACAATTGTACCATTTTCAGCTATTCCCCGCTGCAAACTTTGCCACACGATCCTAGAAAAATTAGTCAGCAGTTACTTTCACGAAAATATAGAAGCTTCATTCCCACTTATTGGGCCAATATACTTCTGTCGTTTTTGTTACATAAGGCATGGAAGGGTAAGGATGGCACTTTGCTGTTCACACTTATCGACTGATATTCAGGTACTCGAGTTTGGAACTGACATGCCGGAACACCAAACGTTTTGTTTTATAAAGCCAACATCAAATTGTCCAATCTGTTTGCAAGATTTTGATGATCAACGAGTATGCCGCAAATTGGAGTGTGGTCATATATTTCATGACTTTTGTATTATATCTTGGGTTCTACGAAACTACACCTGTCCTGTTTGTCGCGCCGTAGTAGAAAACGTCGGTGACGAAAGTAATATGAGGATTATTGAAACGGGTGTCCTTATAAGTTAGAAACACGAGAACAAAACCCAAACAAATACATAAAATCAATAAAAGCAAAGATTGGCCTTCGCAATTCACCAACAATAGTTCTGTCTAAACTTGGAATGACTCAAAATCAATAAAAGCAGGAACGACAGAGTACATGAAAACAGGAAGTAAAATTAATAAAAGCACAAACAACAAAGTATATAAAAAGCAGAAACAAAAAGTAAACAACGTTAATGAACATCTCAAATAATTCTACTACAATGGAGCCAACTACAGTTAATGACTGCGCTACTTTCTCTACTGGCTACTGCCCTCTAAGCAACGTTCACTTCAGTCCCTTCCGACTTCATGGAAAAATGTACTACTCAGTTCAGCAGTGGTACGAAAGTGAAAAAGCTGCTTATTTTAATGATTGGGAGAGCAGAAAAGTTATTCTTAAAGAAAAAACCGCTAGACGTCAAAGAGAAGCCGCAAAGAACATAAAAGGTTTCGATGAAAAGATTTGGGGCCTAATAAAGGATAAAGTCGTTTTAGAAGGTATTCGGGCGAAATTTGAGCAAAACAAACAAGCTAGGGAAATATTACTGGGTACTGGTGAGAAGAAGATAGTCTTTGTAAATTCGTTTGAAAAGTATTGGGGCACTGGAACTGAAACCTATATAAAGGACTATCAAGGAGAAAATCGTTTGGGAAACTTGTTGGAGAAAGTAAGGGACGAAATTAATAAAAGTAGTAAAAGCTCTAAGTCTGCACACAAAACATAGGGATGGAAAGCCTACAATAGCCTCCATTATCCCAACAGCCCTCTTCAGGGCTAACGCTGTACATATTTGCTATATAAAAACAAAACATAAAAACACAAAAACATTAGACTAGGACCGGGCTTAGGTTAGTGCTAATAGAGTAGCTAAGATAGATAAGTAGGTACGTAGGAAGTAGATGAGGTAGTGTATATAGATTAGGTCAGGTAGGTACGTAGGAATTAGCTAGGTAGGTAGGTAGGAGTCCGGTAATGGGCCGACGCCGGGTCCCAAGCCCCGGGGGAGGAACACAGAGGGTGGACATAAAAACATAAAAATGTAGAGCTTTCAGGGATGATATGTTGCGGGAAATAATTCAAGTAAACTATAAATCCATAGGGCGGAGTATTTAATTTGACCTTGAATAATTCCCAAGGGGGGACGCGCTCAATCCCAGGATTGCGGCCTGTAATGTCCCTACTATACTACTTTGGCTCCTAAACCGAATAACGACAAACATGCAAATTAGGTTACCCAATTTCATAAAACTAGGCCTAAAATCTTACCTAAAAACATATAAATCGACCTTTTCTTGTAGAGGCTTCGCCCCTTAGATACGGCGACTTACGAGGGTTTCTGAGGTCAATCTAAAGTGATTTTAACTTGTATTATTTTAGTTTACAGTGCAGTCCTGTGGTCCGCGGAATCGGCCATAGGAGCCACGAGTCTAAGCTTATCCGTCGACAGGACATTAAGGCCGAAGCCAAAACCTCTCTCTACTGGGATGCTTATTGACGGTTACTCTTGCACACGACAGAAACCCATTCCCAATCAAGTTTCTGCCATAGTGGGTGACGGGGTTTTACCACCTAACCTGCCGACCACTGTCAGCGTGATCGGATACCCTCCTTGCAGAGAAGTTAACAATACCCAGGCCCACGATTCCCAGGCGTCGCCCAAGAACCGCGTCGCCATACAGAAACACAACTACAAATTAGAATCCTAAACGTAACCGTTATGTACTAAAACTAACTTATGCTAATGATTAATTCTAATAAAATTACTGCCTAATAGAAGACTAACGAGCTTTACTTATATTTTAAATAATTAACCCTAATTAACTACCTTTCGTCCCTCCTTACCATGAAATGCTTACTCCTGGGGAATCGTATATCTCCCCTTCCACAGGAGGATGGGTCAGGGTCCTCCCCTGAAACTAACTATCCAAGTTCAAGCTGATTTTAGGACTTTGAAATTAGTTTTAGAGATGAAACTTGGAAGTTGCGAAAATGGAAATTGACTATTTTATGGTGATTCAACTGAGAGAAAACAATTTTAGTTTCTGTTGGCTGAGAAAACCGTACTCAAATTCAACTTAGGTTTCAGTCGAGTTTCAGTTTCAGTTTCGTTTCGTTCAAAAAGTGCAGCTTTTATTCTTTAGAGTAAATATAAAGCAGTTTTATATGATTAGGTTTTTAATGGGGCCAAAAGTGCATAATAGGTAAGAGTAAGCAACTATTACATTATGTTCTAATTATGACGTACACTACTACGTATGTTCCCTTAACTTCGGAAGGGGGTCTCGTGTTGCAATAACTACACGGTTTCGTTTAAACGCGTGTCTGCTAGCTGATTCGCCGATTAACCCAAGGCTTATGGTAGGCAGTTTATTTGTTATTTTTATTAATAAATTATAACTTTAATTAGGTTAATGCAATCAATACACCTAATTCATAAAAATAGTTGTATAGAAGATAAATTGGTAGGAATGTAGTCTGCAAAGGTTTTTATATCAATAAAAAGAGCAGAAAAAACGCTACAAAGTTGTGGAATTAGTTTTTAATTGCATTAACCTAATTAACCTAATTAAAACTATAATTAATTAGCAAAAATAACGAATAAATTTCCTACCGTAAGACTTGGGTTATTTGGGCATACTAGTTAACCGGCGAATCAGCGAGCAGACACGCATTTACATAAAAGCATGTACTTAGTGCAAAGTGTGACCTTCCCCAAAAGTTGCGAGGGGGGTCCAGAGTTAACACACCGAGCGTGACCTACTTAGCATGCTTAGAACATTGTTGAACATAGTACTGTAAACAGTACTCTTCGGTACATTGTACTCTTGGCGCGAATGAAGCAATATATGTTAATAAGGAAATTTGATTTGAAAAAGAATCCAGAAGTTTTCGTTGAGGTTTTTATACAGGGAGTCCTTAGCCATTTGCTAAGCAAAAGTACTAAACTTTTTAGCCTATCTTGCTTGTATTAACTTACTGTGTTTTATTGCACTTGGCTGAACGTTACCTCATAAGATTAGGGAACATCTGAACACGACAACCTTATTTTGCTGGATGCTGGATGCTTCAAGACTTCCTGCATTTTAGACTATGCAGTCATCGAATGCGATACACTGTGTGGATAACATTTGGTTTGCCCAATGTTTGAATTCTTTTACAGGTATCATGTCTCCATGGTGTGAGTTTATTTAGGAGGCACTGGAGAGATCACACAATAGTATGGAAAATGAATGCCCACCAGCAGTATATCTTAGTAATGAATGCCTCTTGTCTTTTCTAAGTAGGAGTTCAATTTAATACAGTAGTCAGCTATGCTGATTGGGTTGCATGTGACTGGCCTGCTGGACTTTCATTTTCATTTGAGTTAAAATTTAAGTGTATTTATAGTAAGGTTTTCAATGAGAATGTATCTAATTGCACAAAATATTGTATTTTGAAGGCTTTGGTCAAAGGAAACTGAAGAAGATCAAAACAAAGAATCAGCTTTAAGGAAGCCAGCAAAAAGCGCTTAATCATGGTTTGTTTTAGTTGGAATTAAACTACATGATAATATATCTTTTCGGAAGTGATAATAATGTACAGATTCCGTTTTGCAGGTTAGGAGCATCGGTAGTGGTATGACACTTTCTTTTGAGATCGGTAGTGATCTTTTGAGATTTCGTCAATAATTTGTCTAGCAAAGTAAGCTTTGATTATCTTCCTGGCCTAGGTCTTATGCTTAATTTATGCATCTGCGCACAGCGGGTGCTTTGGTCATCATACGGTTAACTCTGCTTATTACACTGCATATATAACTCTGCATAAATTTAATGGCAAATATACATAAAAGGCTAAACTTATATTGTCAAGATATGCCAAGCATCTTTAACATTGGAAGTTTTGTGGCAGCGAAAATCTTGATTTAATGGTCGAAATAATTTGCTATTATTGTAATGAACTCTAAACTAGGCTTCGCAGCAGAAGCAAGAAGCAAACTTCAGCAAGAGTTCTTTACTCCAGTCAAAACAAGACTAACTCAGGTTTTTCGAATCAAACCAATACACCAAAATTAAGAAGTAAGAATGATAATAAAATAAATGACGATAAATGATAAATGATAAAAGTTCAAATTTTCATTTGACACGCAGGGGGTAATATGACAACGCCCCGGTGCCGGTAACAGATCAGCGATTTAGGGAGGATGGTTTCGGTGGGGATCCAGCTGAAGTTCCAGCTATGGCCCTATCCACAGATACATATGATATCGGTAACCACCATTCTCGTTGACCAACAGAGGAAGATAGCAGATTGGCTGAGATGCATTAGCTGCGGAAGTTCCGCCAGCTAGATAATGCGGGTTCTCCTGCAAACAAGAAGGCAATGATGTGGACTGTATACGGGCTGGTTGCTGTGGCCCTACGAAATAGAAAAAACTGACGGTCTAGGAGTAGGCAGCAATAGTGCCGGATATCGCGGAGTCCTTAAAGAACTGGTTAAAGTAGGTGAGGTCCGGGTTACCACACAAAGCTTGTGCTGGCATTCCCCAGGTGGTTTAGTTGTTAGTAGAAATCGTGAGAGCCTGGCTAATTGCGTGAGAAGTATGAGCAGTACTTAAACTCTTGGCCATGTTATTAATTTCCTGAACAGTACACAGTTCTTGTGCCACTGGTTCAGTTTGAAGAGTGGTGAACGTGGTTCGATTCACGGGTTTTGTGTTACTACTTTCGGTATTACCTAGATTTATTGACTCTAGGATTTGAGTAGACACTGTTACTTTATCAGTGCCTGGTAAAGATTCTTATGTTTGAGTTTAGTTGATACCGTAGGATTTTCGTTATTGTGTGTCTTACTCACCTGATGGTTTTGTCATGGTTTAAGTGATCTGGCACGCTGACAAGTGAAGTAGCATTGGGATACTTGAGCATATTGAAGCATCTGATAGGTGGCATTAGTCAGCATCCGCTGGCATCCCCATAAGGCAGGAACATACTCAGACCACTGTCTAAGTAAGACATCGGTCTCCCTAGGAGATAAATGGAGATTGTCTGCGTACAACGAAGGATCCAGGTTCAATTTTCTACGTAACGGCTCATTCAGGCTGTGATTCTTCTCCGCCGATTGACAAAAAGGCGTGACCCCAAGCAACATGAAGTGGACTCCAGCTCGAGCACAGACATCATGCAGAAACTTTTCAAAACGGAAATAGATGCGTCCGGGTAGGCTATAGCGGATGTAAACCTTCTCAGCCACTGAGCCAAAAAGATTGGCAAGCTTCTCAAACCCCGTTTCCCATTCTGACGGATGTTGTTGAACATCGATCGTTGCGGTGTTGATCACCATAAACTCATAATCGTTGGGATCGACCATGTTGTTATGACCCATAGAAGGGACATGCAGCATAGACGCACCCACGTTCGCTAGAACATCACCGCACTCAAGCCACACCAAGTGCTTGAGCAGGGAATTGGAGATAAACAATCCAGATCGAGCCGGATGCGGCAAGATGATCCGAGTGCAAAGATCGGAAGTGCTGTAACGAGGCTGATAGGAGCAAGTGCCATTTTGGCATAACCGGAAAACAGCTTCAACAGTTGTCCATGATGTTTGGCTCAGTTCCACTGATCCGGTCCTTTCCGCAAGGATTGGTTGGTCGTGGTTCCTGTCTGCCAAAAGTGATCAGCGCCAAAGGCCGTAAAGATTGTAGCCTGGTCGTAGCTGTCAAACAGCTCCCGAGTATCAGGACAAGTACAGCTGATGGAAAACAATCAGATGAACCTCATCTCGTCTCAAGTTCCACGCGGGACATTGGGGGCGCCAATTGTAGTAAACTCAAAACTAGGATTCCCAGCAGAAGCAAGAGGGAAACTTCAGCAAGCGTTCTTTACTCCAGTCAACACAAGACTAACTCAAGTTTTCGAATCAAACCAAAACACCTAAATCATTTGAATGCTCCAGAAGAGCAAAAGGGCAAAATACATTTCGAAGACAAAATATCTTATATCGAAATGAACTAACTAACTAAATTAATTAATACAATAATAAAATAAGGAATTAAGAATGATAATAAAATAAATGACGATAAATGATAAATGATAAAACTTCAAATTGTCATTTGACATTATTAACAACTGAGACTTCTACTCGTATACGAAACGGCTGATGAAGCCACTTGTTTTCCAACAAAAGTGTGATAGCTGCTACTGTTAATATTCGTCCCATGAATGACACTACACTGAAACTAAACTACGGACTATATTCAACATATGGGCTATTTCAGTTCCTGCATGGGCTATTTCAGCTTTTATTGAGCCCGTTTCAGCAAGACCTGAAATCTATTTCAGCTTCAGTTGGACCAGAAATTAGTGAAGCTTAAACAGTTTCTAAAATCAATTCATAAGCCAATTATTGCAGCAGTGTTCCAGTCAGAAAAGGTGATGCATGTTTGCACACTTTAACAAGGGGGGGGGGGTATGGCGGGGGTACGGGACCCCTCAGAAATTGGAGGTTCGGTACAAGGGCTAGCAAACTCAGAGCCAAGGGACAAGGGACAGTGCCAGGAAAGGCAGGTCAGACTGAAAATTAATGAAAATTTTAGCCAGAAATAGCTAAAATTTTTTAAATTTTCGAAAAATTTCCGAAAAATCGCTAAAAACTGCTTATTTCGCTCTACAATGGCTGTAAAATCGCTAATTTAGCGCTAAATTCGCTCAAGATTTGAAAAAATTGCACTTTTTTTAATAAATTTTCTGCTGGCACCCTCCCCCCAAGTTTGAGATAAGGTACAAGGGCAGGTCAAATTTGGGCTAAAACAGGTACAGGACCCCTCAGAAATTGGTACCCTTGTTAATGTATGCATGTTTGCCATATTTTTCTTGCTTTCAGCTTCAGCCAGTTGATAAATTAGTCATTTTTTCCATTGCCCGAATCTATCCATGGTATTAGCCAGTATTGGATTATTATTACAGTTTGCATACTGTATAGAAGGATTTCTAATTCTCACTACCAATGCTATTATTGTTGTAGCAATTCTGGCAAGAAAAAAGATAAGGAAAAAAGAGTTTTGGCTACCGTTTGGTTTGGCTATAGCTGATTGGTTTTTTGGCTTTGCAACATTTTTGGCTGGAGTTCGTAGGGCACAGCTGACTATAGAGGGAACAATAACTGACGTTATCACGAAACGAGATTGTTTTAAGGAGCCTCATGTTGGACCCTTTGTTTTTGGTGGTTACTATGTTCCAACAATGCTCTTATTAATTTCAATTGATCGATGGATTGCCTGTAGTAGCATAAAGCTTTATCAGCGATTCACTGTCAAGTTTGTTGCTTTGTGTACTCTCAGTGGAGCTATGGTTGCGGTTGGTTTGACCGGTTTCAGTTTAACAGTAAGCTATATTGGGGTGTCCGGTCAATCCAACATAACGAAACACTGTTTTAGCAATCAGGTCTTAACATCGAATCTAAAGTATTTTTGGCAGGGTTATCAAAGCTTTGGTAGTTTGGCCAGTGTCTTGCTGTATGGATTCGCCTTTCTACATCTACGTCACTCTTTCAAATCGAAGTCTTTGTCCAATAATCTTAATCTTAAAGATATGCAAATGAGGCAGGCTAAGGTGACAAAAACTCTATCCTTAGTTATACTTTGTTGTCTAATCTTATACACAATTCCACATTTAATCCTTTTATTTGGTCAGCATTTTGTTTCAAGAGCAATCTTAAGTGTCATGCTACCTGGTCTCGTACTTCTGATGAATCTTAATTCTGCTAACAACATCATCATTTATTACACTAAAAATGAAGAGCTTCGCCATGCAGTTAAGTCTCTGTGTTTGGGAAATAAAGTCAATTTTCAAAATGCCACATCTTTTCACCACACAAACGTACTCGTACATTCTGTGATGCAGAACAGAAAATAAGGCCAGTTTCAGACAGCTTGGCGAAATCTTAACCCTATGTGACGGGCAGCGTGCCCCTTGCTCCCCGAGCCGTCCGCCTGCCCCCCCCCATTCGAATAGGAATCCAATAGCCCCCCATCCTATAGCGAGTAATAGCCAGGAGTCGCCTGACGAAGGGACCGCATCTGTCTCGAAACCGTTCGCGTGATGAAGGTTGGTTAGACGTCTGGATGCCCTTTTTTATATTTTTCTTTTCCCATATGTAGTTTTTTGTTTTCTGTAGTTTATAGTGAAATAAAATAGAGCAGTGCTCAGTTATTCATTATTTGTGTTGTACCAGCTATGCGGTAGTTAAGTTAAGTTAATATGCACTGTAGAGTGGACTTGATCAAGACGTGATTTTGACCAGCTAATGAAGGCTTGACTGTTGACCGCTGCCTGGTGTTTGGCCATCAGCGGCTCTTCCTTCACAAACCAATAAACTACAGTGAAGATGAGTTCAAAACATTGCCGAATTTGTAACGGTTACAAGAAATCGTCAGAACAATAATTAAGTTTTAGTGGTCCAGGCTAGCACGATGTTTGCTGATGAGCCGGCGCTAATGGGTAATAAAATAATTGCCAAGGAGAGCGAAAATGTCAAAAAAGTTTTTACACTAAACGTTTAGGCTGCACTGAAATTTGTTGGTTCAATGCCTTTATTATTGATTAAAATTATCCTGACTTTTGAAATTTTCCTGGAAATTTTGAAAAACATGTAAATTTGAAAAAATTATTATTGCTTTTGTATTCTCGTTAATTTATGTGTATTTATGTTTAAAGCACAAGCCCCCGCAAACGTTTCCGTCATATTTTCTTGGGACAAGTCTCCCCAGGACCCGTCACTATATTAATATATAGATTAATTTGTCTCAATGTTAACGTTAATAGTAAAAGTAATTAACGTTAATAGTAAAAGTAATTTTAAAAATTTGACAACATCGCACCAAAGGTCTTTTCGGATAATCTGGCCTGGGCGTGTGCTGATTAAGGGTTGTTAGTTGTGCCGAATTTAGCCAATTCTCAAATTATCTTACCGAACTGTCCCGGTCCTATTGTAACCTGGTCTTTCCGGATAGTCCTGGACACAACCTGCGAAGACGTGTGCTGGCTTGGCAAATCGCCACATTACTGAAGACCATGCATGATGGGCCCGGAATAGGAGAAGAAGGAAGACGAAGAAGGTGCATTTACTATTGCTAATTCTGCATGCATGCTTAGTGATATCTTAAAAATAGAAATTAGAAAGCGCTGGAAGTAGGAAAATACGAGTCAGAAAACAGTAATGCACATTTTCAATGGATTAAAAGGTTGCCAAGGACTGTTCTTAGCTTTGCTATTGATAGAATGCAGAGGGCAGCTGTGATAATGTTTTGTGTCCACGTCCACACTCTTGAATTCTTGTCCTGCTACATTTATTACCTGCTATTGCCCAGCCCTATTCCTGCCTACCTATCACTCCTGCTGTCTACCTCTTAAAAATATTACCTTGGCCAGTAGGCCCCATATTTTTATTACGTGTGGCAACGATACAAGCACTTTTTGTGGAAACTGGCTTAACCTAAATAAGAACACCACATCAAAGGGCAACGACACATGTCAAATATTTTAGGAAACTTTTTCTACCTGAAGTGAAACTTTTCTACTACTGAAAGTAATGATTAGTTGGAAGCCAAGCCCTACCCAAGTATGCTCCCGTCTCCGTTTCCCAGTTGATCAGGGTAAGGTTTGAGTAGTTTCAGACATGCAGACGCTCTAGAACCTGTCAATCTTATGTTTATTTGAAATTACAACTTAGAAGCGGAGACGGCAGTATATTTCAGAACCGCGATTTTGCGTTAAAATGAAAATACAGAACAAAACCAGTAAATATAGGATTTACTGTTATCTGATTTACAAAAAATCAAGGCACCAGAATAAAGAAAGACTCAACAAACTTTTCACAAAAAGATCAAATTAAATCTAACCTTGTAAAACAAGAAGAAAATCAATCATTTGTATTAGGCAGAAGAACAGCGACTCGAGTAACCAGAAAACTAGACTAGGAAGTAAGAGGCCAAATTTGAAGAGATTGAACTATTAAGCTAACCATTAAGCTAACCAGCTAAGCAATTTAGTTTGAACGTTTGTCAGGATAGCACTCAAGTAATTTGAAAATAGAAGCCTACGAATATTTGGACACAAGTTTAAACTTTCTAAACAGCTCAAAATCAGCTGAACACGAAAGCCAAAGCGGTAAGATCACTGCAGCAGCTGTAGTAAAAAGATGTCGGTAAGACATTTAAACAAAACCATACTAATGGACCATACTGGAAGGACCTACAAGTAACTAAAGACCTTGAATTCTTGAATTTCGTCCTTACGATTTCTTTATTTCCTTTAAACGTGTAAGTATTTTAATTCATTGCTCCTGCAGTTAATATACGCAAAATAGAGGAACGCTAGTAGAAATTAAAACATGCTTAAAACTGATTAATTCTAGTGCTACTTTCAATTCACATAAAACGCTAGAGAATATACAAGAACTAATGGGCATATGAAATTTTTCTATCCATTGTGTGTTCTCATTTCTTATGGTATTGTATAATCAGCTGCTGAAGCCTCACATCGGAAATTGGATCTTGGTTTGACGTTTTGGATACAGAATGAAGATTTCGTTTCTTCATTCAACTTAATTTGTTCAGATTTTACTTAATTTTTGTTTCTACGATATTTCTTTAGCCTGAGCATGCTTTTGATAAACTGGACCCTAATTTTGCAACTAGTGTACAGCCTGCAAGGAATATTGATTCTGATCACTAACTCGACTGTTTTGGCCTCAATAGTATTGAGAAATAAGCTGTCCAAAAAGGAATTCTGGTTACCATTTGGTTTGGCTATTTCTGACTGGCTGTTTGGCCTTGCTACATTTTCTGCAGGCGCCCGTAGAATCCAACTTATGGCGGAAGAACGGCTTGGCGAAATTATTACCAAATGGGACTGTGTCAAGGAACCCCATGTGGGACCATTCATATTAGGAGGTTACTATGTACCAACTATGCTGTTGCTGATATCAGTGGATCGTTTCATCGCGTGTAGCAGTATCAGAATGTATCAGCGGCTCACGATTAAGTTTGTCGCCAGTTGTACCATTTCTGGAGGCTTGGTCGCTGCGATGTTTACTAGCGTTAGTTTTACATTTACATACCTAGAACCAGCACAGTCAAACCTAACCAGGTACTGTATAGCTAATCAGGTATTGACACTCCCGGTAATGCAATTCTGGGATGGCTATCAAACGTTTGGCAGTCCGATTAGCATTCTCATCTATGCCGGAGCATTGCTGCAGCTGCGTCGCTCCTTCGATAAGGAATCGTTATCAAACAATCTGAAACAGATAAAAGATAGACAAGTTAAGGTGACTAAGACCCTCTCTTTGGTAATCCTGTTTTGCGTATTTCTGTACACAATCCCGCACATCATTATTCTGGTTGGGCAAACTGTTGTTTCAAGATCAACACTGAGTGTAATGATACCAATTTTAGTCATTTTTATAAATCTGAATTCTACCAACAATCTTATCATTTATTATACTAAAAACGAGGAACTTCGCCAAGCAATAAAATCATTATTTCTGGATTCAAAAGTCAAAGTGCTCCAGAATACCGGCAGTACTCCCTTATGATAGGGAAATGACGCCAATTGTACTATATACACAAATTCTGACTAATTACGTTTGTGTGATAACAAATCGTGGTTCTGAATTAAATCAATGCCTGTTGTTTATAATTTATTTAACAATACACAAAATTTTATACCTCCACCCACGCAATCAATTAATACAGTTGACGTTACTAATATCATCTTGGTATATTACTACCCAATTGATTTAATTGTTACCTTTTCGCTCTCTTTTTCTTTTCTAAATCTTTGTGAGCCCAACTCTGAAGGATGCCTGCCCCTGCTCGTTTGTGACAATGCTTGGATCTGTCTGGAGTGGATCTGTCAGTTCAACAATATTATCAGCAAATAAAGGTCACTTCCTGTCCGTGTTCTCTATTCAGATACTGTTAGCCTACCAATTCTATGACATTTTCTGAGATACTTTACTATTCTAAGCATTACTTGCTAATTGAATGACTTTCTATAGTTATGAATGTAATAACATAATTTTATATCTTTTTGTGGAGGTGCATACTTCTCTTGCGTACAGTTTTTTGAAAGTATAGCTATTTAATATTAAGAATTATGAAATGAGCCACAAACCAAATTAAAGCTTCACTTTCTTAACATGTCTTGACCCCATTTACACGAATTTATGGGTTTGTGCGAACACAGGTTTGCACCAAACTTGATCAGCAAATGATTAGCGAATTTCATGCTAAGCAGCTGTTGGTTGTATGGTTGTGTGGGGGCTAAGTAGGGTTGTGCGGGGGCCGGTAGTGGGGCCGGCCGCTCAACTGGACCGGCCCCACTTCATTTTCGAAAGTCGGCCCAGGACCCTGCCCCCCAAATCGGGGGACCGGCCTCATTACGCTCCCGGAGGCCGATGTGCGGCCCCCAAACCGGCCCCGTTTCGATTTCATGTTAAAAGTATGAAATTTGTCAATGCTAACATAAAGATGTAAGATCAAATTTGAAATCGTTTCAGTAAATTGACCATCTTGTGCAATTTCACGCTTGTTCCTTGGTCATCAATAATGCTAAAGCTGAAATAAAATATAAAGCTAAAAACCACATCATGTAAACTGTCCAAGGATTTGGTGTGCAAAACATGCTTGAAACACATATAGTGCATAAAAGTAAACACAAAGCATATAGACTGCTCATTATATTTCGTTCAGAATTATTTCTAGTTGTATGTACATTAATTAGCAGCTTTCTTAGAAACACCTCAAAAGTTAACGCCATCAATATAAGCTGTTTTCCTGCTGCACCTCGGCGCAGCAGGTCTACTGTAATCGGTTTTGAATTAAATTTTGCATGTCTGTAGTTCTTTTCATATTCATTCGTATAAAATGCAGATAGTGTTCTGTTTCTTAGCAATCTTGTGATCCTACAATTTATGCAAATTGGGTTTCTTCCTTTTTTGTCAGAGTCTAGTATCAACACTGTAATCATGTATGCACAAGCACTCTCATCCAGATAGATATTTTTCAGTGCTCTGCATATGCGCAGCTGTTTCATGTCAAGGAATACAGCCTGAGAAACGCTATTGCACAGACAGAAACTTCGTTTACAGTGGCTTTATTTTTGCCACTCGTATAAAGGTTTATAAGCAAAAGGTGATTTATAGCTACTTTTTATAACTGACCACCACGACGTCGAAATGCCACAGCTTAGAGTCTTTATGTTGTAATTGGTTGATTTATATTGCAGCTGACTTCGATCATTTTGAATTTTAGTTTTATCAATTTCAATTCTGCATTAAACTAAACTTTGCTATTATACGATGCATTGTGTCTTGTCCCTCTTTACCGCTACGTTATTAGTTTAAGTACTCAGTTGCAAGAAGTTACCAGCTCGCAGCAGGTCTATTGTTACGCGCCTGTAACAATGAGCGTCATCACCTTAAAATCAGCACAAACCGTTATTAATTGTGCACAAACCTTTTGCTTGTTATTATTTGAATGCCTAGATAAAGGGCTATATAATTTACAGTTTTAAATTGAACTGGGATCTATGCATTATTTTAAAGCTTACGAACTTTAAAGCTCGTATAATACAGAATGCATTCTAAGCATACTCCGAGACTATTAGCTGAAATAGGTCAAAACTTTTGAACGATGCCAACCCGGTTTACCTTCAACTCTGATGTAGACACTGATAACACGGGTTCAGTACTGTTTCATTACTACGTTGCCGCTGTTCACAAAGTAAGCCTTTTATCTGTCACGCACATACTAGATATTATTTAGTCGGACACATTTATTTCTTAGCCTGTTTCACAGCTGGTAAGTGTCTTTGATCGTCATGAGCGTCATCGTCATGTCATCGTCATGAGCGTGTGAGCCTCCTGTGAGACAGACAAGAACGAATTGGAAATGAAATTTGAAAACTATTATTGCAGTTGTTCTGGCTAATGAGTTTTCTCTATGGATTGCTCAGTTCTAAAGTAACATTTTTCTCAAAAACGTTTTAATCTAATTTTGCTGAATTAGTTAATTACTTACGTCAACTGCTGCTTCCTTCATTGATTCTCTTGGGCTGAAATTTTTGAACACATCTGTTGCAAATATGTTACGTTTCTACATTTAGTTATAGTTAATTTACATTTCCCATAATTCACATAACGATAGCTGCTAAAGACATCACCCATCAAAAATAGTAATTTTCATCCTCTTCTTCTCAAAGCTATTCCCCTCATATATTCCAGTTCTTTTGCATTTTCTGCAGCATACGTGACTAATTTTGCATAAGTCTATAACTTGTTATATTCTTCATCAATTAATTTTTCTTTAAACAAATCAATGTAAACGTAAGGATATGGCAACGGTTTTATAATTCTAATAGGAAATGAACAGCGCCCGAACGAAGAAGACAGAGTTATCTGAATTCTGGGGTATCTCTGAGTTTGCTTTATATCTACTGTGTGTTACCCAATGAGTAATACCTTAAACTCAGCTGCTAAAATACTGAGATGTGATCAGATCGGCAGAAAAATTACTGCCATCTGATTCGAAAAGTTTCCGATTATCTAATCAAGTGCTTAATTTTTAGAAAAAGATAGTCAATTAATTGCAGCTAAATCTTTGATCAAGCATTTATCAAAATTGCCAAACTGAAAAATGCCTTGTGCCCTAAGGTATACAAAACATCAGCGCGGAATGAGGCACACTTTCTGAATTTGACTTGGTAGCTCTTGAAGCTAGAACAAATTGGCCACATGCCAAAGGCTACTTTTTCCTCATGGGTTCAAGATAATTTTCCACTGGAAAGGTTTTTATCAGATTAGAGTTTTACTTAGTTAGTTTAGTGGGACGATGGATACGATTATTATAAAGTCGATTCCCGAAGTCCCGAGTAGAATGTAGTAGAATGTAGTATGTAGTGTGACGAACGGACCCCAGGCCAACAGCTCAGGCTGTTGATGTACAGCTTGATCAAAGTTCAATCAACCAATACTTGTAAAAATTGCAAAATTCTGCCTTATTTTCCGGATTTTGATTCAAGAGTTTGTATGCAAAGGAACTATTTTTTAATTGTTATAGTCTTAGCCTATGTAAAAAATAGTTGACACTGCGCAAGATTTAAGGTACAAGAGCAGTAATGGTGATTTCATAGTCCCTGTCGCCTCTAGGCGCGCGTCTACGCGCGTAGACGCGCGTTGGCGCGCGGTGACGCGCGGCCCCGCGCGACACTGCCATTTCACATTTGGAGGCGGCGACGCGCGTCGACGCACGGCGACGCGCGGAGACGCGCGTCGACGCCTCCAAACGTGACATCACGTCCTGGTGCTATGCTAGCACTGGAAGCGTCGACGCGCGTCGACGCGCGTAGACGTGCGTCGACGCGCGTCAACGCGCCCATTTGTAGCATGCCAGTTTACGCGCATCGACGCACGTCGACGCGCGTTGATGCGCGCAAAATGATACTGACGTTTGTAGACGCGCGTCGACGCGCGTACACCTGCGTTCGCGACTATGAAGGCACCTTAATAGGTCGGCACCACAGGTATATAGCCCTCGGTGGAAAAGGAGGACGAGGAAGAAACTCGGGAGATTCGGGAGGCTCAGGAGGCTCGGACGCTCAGGACAGGAGGTTGTGGCGTAGGAGGAGGATGAAGAGGCTTGGGAGGCTCATGCGGCTCCAAAGCAGAGGATGCTCAGGAGGCTCGGTAGGATGAGGAAGAGGAGGGAGAGGTCTTGGAAATTGTTTAATTATTCGTCTTTTCTCTTGTAAAAACCGGTTCACACTTGCACTAGGTTTAAGGTTTAAGGCTAAATTAGTTTATTTGTTTTGACGCGTTCATACTGGACGGTTTAAGGTTTAAGTAGAGTTGTGTTGTTAAGGTGTGTGCAAGCTGAGTCAGAAATAGCTCTTGTTTAGGTTTACTCTACCTGTGCATTGTGTATGAAAGCGTCAGTAAATAGATTTTATTATGTGCACTGTTGAAGTATCACTTATAGAATGCACTAAAAATCTTTTAAATCGTTGACGTTTTTAATACAGTTTAAATATGAAAATCAGGGAATACTCAGACATTCGTTGAACTTCCCACCCCCCAAATTGCTGAATGAAATCTTCAACGTAACGTTACCTTGTGCTTTTCAGCCAGAAAATGGGTTTGATAAACTGGACAATAGTTTTGCAGTTAATATACAGCCTGCAAGGAGTATTAATTTTGATCACAAACACAATTGTTTTGACTGCAAGTGTACTGAGAAATAAGTTGTCTAAGAAGGAGTTTTGGCTGCCATTTGGGTTGGCAATTGCCGATTGGATATCTGGAATTGCTACAGTTTGTGCTGGTGCCCGTAGGACACAGCTGATTGCAGACCATAGAATTAGTGAGATAGTCTCGCCATATGATTGCTTTCAAGAAGCCTATCCCATACTATTTATCTTTGCTGGCTACTATATACCTATCATGTTAATATTAGTATCAGTGGATCGTTTCATTGCTTGTAGTAGCATCAAGGTTTACCAGTGGATCACAACTAAGTTTGCTGCCAGCTGTACCATTGGCGGCATATTGTTTGCTATAAAGCTTACTGGCTCCTGCTTCACACTGACATTATTGGATGAGGTTCAGGTTCAGGCAAATGCGTCGAGGTACTGTCTGGCAGGAGCGGTCCTAACTCCTGCAATAAAGTACTTCTGGCTCTGCTATCAATCCTTTGGAAGTTTGGCAAGCATCTTAATATATGCTGGAGCCGTACTGCAGCTACGGCGTTCCTTTGACAAGGAATCGTTATCAAGTAACTTGAAACAGATTAAAGACAGACAAGCCAAGGTGACCCAGACTTTGTCTTTGGTCATTCTTTTTGTCTATTTTTGTACACTATTCCTCAATTGATCATTTTGTACGTCCCTGTCCCAAATGTTGTGATACCAATATTAGTCTTTTTAATCAATATAAATTCCACCAACAATCTCATAATTTATTATACCAAGAATGAAGAACTTCGCATGGCTATGAAATTACTGTTCATGGGATCAAACGTTAGTGTTCAGAGTTCAATAAGAACAATCCCTAACTCTTAAACTGATTTGATTAAGACTATATTCAAAACGGCTTTCACAGGTGCAGGTGTTTCGATTAAACCTTCTCCAGCTATGTTGCAGCATGTGTGATAATAAAGAACGTAATTAGGTATCAATGTTCCATGTGCATTATCTTATTTCACTATTTTTGTACTACTTATGTATATTATTTATTAACTCTTTTTGTATTACATACAGAGCTGTCATTTGTTGAACTTTTACATTATAGTTGTGTGAAGTGTGCGCTATATTTTGGTTAAAGCATTGTGAACAACTTCTGCCTATTAATGTGTTATTGTGAACTGTGTGAAAAGCTCCGGATTAAATTTTGCGTTAGCAAAGTGGGAACAACTAAGTCGTAGTGAGTTATGAGATACTAGTGATGAGAATTGTGAATTGAGAATTGTGACCTCACCATCTAAGTTTATCTAAACTCATCTGAAGTATATGGGTGGGAGGCGATGTTAACCATTTTGTAGGTTCGAATTCAGGGCGTGTGTGCAGTTTCCTGACCATCGAGTTATTTAGGTAGTTTGCCTTTGTTCCGTATATATTTGATCATTATTACAAACAGATGCATTGTATTTCCTTTTATCATGAATCGTCCATGATAATCCTTTATGGAGCTGCACTATCATCAAGAGTACATAATAAAAAGCGTAAAGCAGCTTGCATCAGTTAACCTCGAAAATGCGCCAGAGACCTAGTCTGTTGTCTTCGTAAGCTTAACAAATTTTTGTTTAATATGAACAGTATATATAATCACACAATTGAGCAATAAACGAAGTAGAAAATTAAAAACAAATTAACCACCAATAGAGTATAGTGTTCAAAACGGTGGTTTTGCAGGATTCATCTGAATTGATTAAAAATCAATGTTAAGAGTTAGCTGTGACGCTTGACGATATCAATGAGACTGACATGAAAACAGTATCCCTCCGCACAACGACGCCCTGGGGGACAGGCTGCGATGCACTTCTCTGACGTCCCACATTCCCGGCTGGTACCATCTGCCAGGATGTAGCATTTGGGCAGACAAAGTCTGTCCTAAAATCAGCATATGCTGCAGCTAATTTTTGTTGATATTAAACATTTTATTGATAAGATTGATAAGTTGATACGATATTTTATTCCAATGAAAACTCCAATTATTCCAATAAAAAGGATGCTGTAGATTCAAATCAAAAGTACTGAAGCCGAACTATTTCCTGTTGCATTATACGAGGATGCGTCATTTTATCATTTGTATGATAAAGCCCAAGGTCATGGTGGTCACCAGTGACCATCTCCATAAACTAACGGGCCTTCCCACAAAAGTTACTTAGTGACAACAAGAGTTTATAATATCAAGAGTGGGAAGCTTGGCCCTTCCTAATGGAAATGGCCTGCGAGATGCTCGGCACATTAAGGCCGAAATCTCGGGGGGGGGTACCACTTACCATTGTTCAGCATGTGTTTATATGCGTTTGAACTAAAACGCATCTGATTGGCTAATCGCCTACCTTATGTCAAATTTACGTGTTTAAGCGGACCCTCCCCCCCGAGATCTTGGGGGGAGGGTCCCGCTTAGCGTTGTTAAGCGTGTGTTTATATGCAGTCGAACTGAAAAGCCTCAGCTACCGCAATCTTCATCAGTGCTCATTATAAACTTTTGGTGACAATGACCGCCATAAGATAACTTGGGGGACAACATAAAATAACCCCCAGACCGACAAAAATCGGGTAGACCCACTCAACGTGTTTTCTGCGCAAACTAGTTTGCAAGCGGCGGTGTATAAAATTTCGCTCTCGCGCTTGCGATTTTCTGCGCATACGACTGTGCCTATATTTAACTTTATTGATTTTTCTTGTTACACGTACAGTTTATACAAGATGGGCCCTACCTCGAAAAAATCGAAACCCTGCTTTTGCGGTCAATCGGACCATAAAGCCATGGCCCAGTGCTGCGAATGTGGGCATTTTATTCATTATGAATGTATGCACGTTTCAAGCATCGACCTAAGTTTGTTGATCAACGATAAAAGATCAAATTTTGCCTGTGGTCCTTGCTACCCGACCAAGACCCCGGATGTGATTCAAAGCTTTGCATCTAAGAGCGTTCACGGCAGACTGTTTACGGGTGACGGTTCGGGCGATTCGGGTAATTCCGGTCAGGGAACTGTCTTATCTGATGCTCAGTTCAAGCAGCTGCTTGCTAGCGTGACCAAGGCAGCTGTCGAAGCTGCCGTCGAGGCTTCTACGAATATTGTTCGGGAGCTAATGGAAAAACGGGAGAAAAAGGATAATGTTGTTATGGTGGGGGTACCGGAATTAGAAAAGGATGATAACGCCCAGTCCAAATCAGACAGGAATTTCGTGGAAAACTACTGTGTTAGCCTTAATATTCCGGTGTCGTCCGTAGTGTCCGTTTCCCGGGATGGAAAGAAAGTTCCCGGAAAGGCAAGAATCATTAAGGTGTGTTTTCGTGATCGTCATGTGAACGGAAAACGTTTCTGTATAATGCTACAGAAATGCTTCAAAAGGATAAGGGTTTGAAAACCGGAAAATTCAAACCCTTTGTGCGGCCGGATCTAACCTCACAGGAGCGAAGCCGAGACTTCACGCTCCGGAAACAAATCCGGCGCCGCTCCGCTGCTGGTGAGGAGGGACTTAAGATTAGAAATGGGAAGATTATTAAGTTGGCCCCGAAACCTCCAGATCCCAATACCCGCCCAGACACCCCCGTTCAAAGTCCCAGACCAGGTACGACCTCCCGGGAAAACTGAATGCTACCAGTCGGCAACAGGCTGCCTTTTGCCCAAAATTCCTGATGTTCAATGCACGTGGGTTACGTGGCAAACCTGCTGAATTGCAGTACTTTGTTGATAATGAACCAGAAACTATATTTCTTATTACTGAAACATTTTTAGATTTGAATTTTTCTGACCTAAATTTATCATTTTTGAAGCACCATACAATCTTAAGAGCTAACGATATGGTTCGGGTTGGGTATGGAGGGGGTGTTATGTTACTGTTACCTAAAAGGTTTGAAGTTTATGTGAATCTGCAAAAGTCTACAGCTTATTATGAATTATTGTTAGCTACCATATATTATCAAAATGTAATGCTTGCTCAACTCTGTCTTGTGTATAGAACACCTTCTTCTAACAAAGCTGACTCTGTATCTGCTCTTGTGCAAGAATTTGCAAACTTTGATGCTGCCAAATGTCCTGTATATATTATGGGGGATTTCAATCTACCTAGTATTAATTGGAGAGATAATGTGCTACCTGTAAACAATATTGATGCAATGTTTTATGAAACAATGATTGAGCTTGGGTTTTCTCAGTATGTATTCGAGGAAACTCATCAGGATGGAAATACCCTGGATTTAATTTTTTGTAATGACCCTTTTTGTCTGGGTGGAATAGATGTACTTGATGCATTCGCTACCTCTGATCATTTTATTATCTCAGGTTATTTGGGACCTTTTAATATTGCTGTAACGGATATGCCTATCAATAATCTAAACTTTCGAAATGCTAATCTGGATGAAATTGAAATATTTTTGCAAAATATTGATTGGGAGAATTTGTTTGAACCAGCTGCAGATGTTGATATGCTTTGGACAATTTTTAAAACTAAGTTGTATGAATGTTTTGCTCAATATGTCCCGGTGTATCCATCGGTTCGCAAGTCTCAAAACAGGTGGTCTCTAAGCACTTTAAAAGCACATAAACATCAGTTTAACCTACACAAAAAATATAAGGCTACTAAAAATCCAAGAGATAAACGCTTATGGTTATCTGCAGCTCAAAAATCGAGAAAACTTAAAAGAAATGATATTTATCGTTCCGAAAAACGCATTCTAGAAGCTAATAATGAACGACAATTTTGGTCTTATATTAAATCAAGAGTATCGCCACAATCGGATATACCCGCGCTAAAAGTAGAAAATGCTATAGTAACTGAAAATTCTGCTAAATCAGCAGCATTTAATAAATTTTTTGCCTCAGTGTTTACTCAAGATAATGGGGAAAAATTAAATTTTAACCCCAGAACAAATCAATTTCTCGAAAATTGCGACTTTAGTACTGAAAATGTTTTAAAGCATATAAGAAAACTAAAGCCAAAGTTTAGCACTGGTCCTGACAATATACCGCATTGGTTTATATGTAAATTTGCACATTTACTAACAATCCCTTTGGCAAAAATTTTTTCTTACAGTTTTGAAACTGGTGTTCTACCGGAAGATTGGAAGTACGCAAAAGTTGTACCTGTTCACAAAAAAGGCTGCAAATTTAGTGTTTCAAATTATCGACCTATTAGCCTACTTTGCTCATGTTCTAAAGTAATGGAGTCAATAATTGATGAAGCAATTGCTAAATTTTTGGACGCGCAAGCTCTGATATCTAGCCGGCAGCACGGCTTTCGCCCAAAACGATCTACTGTAACTCAGTTATTGCAAACACTAAACGAGTGGACACAAGAAGTTGATAACAAAAGGTTTGTGGACATACTGTACATGGATATTGCTAAAGCTTTCGACTCTGTCTCACATGAAAAGTTAATGATAAAGTTAAAAGCGTATGGTATAACCGGAAAGTTGCTGTGTTGGCTTAAAAGTTACTTATTTGGTAGAAAACAGTATGTTGTAGTGGGAGATTCACAATCTGAATCTGTAAATGTTGTATCCGGTGTTCCTCAAGGCAGTATTCTAGGGCCGCGGCTATTTTTAATTTTTATAAATGATATTGAAAATTGCCTCGAGTTTATGTCTGCCCAAATTTTTGCTGACGACACAAAATTCTATTTGCCTTATGCATTGCATACATCTTGTCATAATGTGCAATCTGATATAAACAATGTCGTGTCATGGGCTGCTAATAATCAATTGGGCATCGCTTTTCAGAAATCCTGTATAATGCAACTGGGTTATAATAATCCGCATAGTGTATACTATTTTGGTAATGATGTTATTGAAACTGTGACTGAGATGAAAGACCTTGGAATTGTAGTTATGTCTAATATGAAACCTTCTGCGCATTGTTTAAGAATTGCTAAAGCGGCTTTTCAAACGGTTAATCTGATTTTTAGAAATTTTCACTCTAAATCAGTCCCTTTTTTCGTAAAACTATACAAAACCTATATTCGACCAAAATTAGAGTACGCTAGTGAAGTTTGGAATCCTTACTTGATCAAGGATATTCAAATAATTGAAAAAGTTCAAAGACGGTTTACCAAACGTTTGTTCGGTTTTAAAAATTTAACTTATTTAGAGCGCTTAGAACGACTAAATTTAGAAACACTGGAAGTAAGAAGGTTGCGTCGTGATCTTGTGATGGTTTATAAAATTGTACATGGCTTAGTTGACTTAAATTTTGAAGATTTTTTCACTGTAAACAAAACTTCTTCGACGAGAGGTAACTCGTTAAAACTTTCTACAAATCAAAGTCGCTTGGAGATAAGAAAGCATTTCTTCTCACAAAGAGTCATTAAATACTGGAATAGTTTGAGTGATGATATTGTACAGTCTGTGTCCCTACAAGTGTTTAAAAACCGTATCGCAAACATGAAGTTTCAGGCTCTCCCTGGGGGTCGGGTAACAGCAGTCGACCTTCGGCCCAACCCGAACCCAACCGGCCCATTTAATATTTAGTAAATTGTTTGTTACTTTGATTTTGATATTGTCATATGCCAGTTAATATTGATTTGTTTTTTCCTGCTGGTTTGTTGGCTGGTATAATAAATCGTAAATCGTAAATCGTAACACAACCCAAAATAAATTTCCAATACCTCAAATTTTTAACAATCGTCACATGTTTTTCTTCAAATATATTTTCAATTTATATAACTAACTATTTACTATAGTATATCCATTCATTTCGCACACCCCCCCCTTACACCTTAATCCCCTGCCCCACAGACACCCCCCAACGATTCCCCCAACCACCCAACTAAGCCATCGCCTGCACCTACTTCTACAGTCCCCCAGAATATACAAAAATAAAACATACAAACAATTAAAATAATAATCATTTTTATCTTTCCCATTTCTTCTCTCCTCTCCCCTTCCTCCCCGACTCTTTCTCCCTACCACACTCAACAATTATTATACTATATATAATATTCCTCACACACATCACTTTAAAAAAAAATTTTCCCTCCCTCCCCACTTAATCTCCCAAAATCCCGCCCCACATATATCCTGAACTTCCAAAACAATAAAAAACAATATTCCCTCTTACTAACCCAACATTCAAAAACCCTCCGCCACCCACCCTTCCACACTAACCACCCCCCCAATCACCCTCCTTCTATATATTCCCTTCTACATATATATATATATATATATATATATATATATATATATATATATATATATATATATATATATATATATATATATATATATATATGTCCCAGTATGTACCTGGGACAACATTGTCCAGCGGTACAATCTTGTACATGCGTTTCTTCAGTCGTCCTCCGTCGCGTTTCATCGGTTCCAGGGTGACCCAGTATTCCCTGGTCAGATCAATTCCATAGAGTTGAGTCGTCGTTTCCGTTCCGTCCACCACTTTGGCAAACCAACTCGTCTCGGGTTGATCCCGATCCGCTGTGTACTTGATCTTAGTACCTGCAAAATATTGTGGTAGGATACTGTGGATTGAATTTAATCATTAAATTAATCCGCATTAGATTCTATTAGATTAGTAGTTATTTATTAGTTTGAAACATGGACAATATAGTCCAATATCCAGTTAAAGCACAATAAATTATAAACAATATGCATGATACATCAGTGGCGTTGAATTTAGCTTTATTAACAAATTTCACATTAACATATAGCCATTAGCAGGTTACCGATGATATTAGGTAATTCATTTGGGGGAAGATTCCAATTGACAACAACTGCATTATTTGTTGTCTTCTTCCTGTACGTCAACCGATAGTCAAAGTTCGGATCTGTCTCTTCTGAAAAAAAGAAATTAAGATAGAAACCTAAAACAGGCAAAGTCTTAGCAATTTATGTGTGAAAGGTTGGATTAGAAGTTAATCGGAAATGGAGAAGCCGAGCGCAGAAATGAGAAATCGAACCGCAGCGACTTGCCGGGAGCGCTACCACTCACCCACCTTCTGAATGTAGAGGCACGTTGTAATTTCTAAAGCTGTCTAGAGTACAAAATCCGGAACTCTGGTCATTCCGGTAACATTAACTCATAATAGGGCAAAAGCTGACTTGATGCTTATTTCTTCGCTGAACACGGCCTGTAATGGGAGTTCGTAACCGTAGGGAAGGCAAGTGTCTTATACGAAGAGTGCCCAAAATATAATATATACCAACTAAGCAAGTGGTAGTATAATGTAAAACCGTAGTATGATAATTCGGCACGAACTTTTATGTTAAAATAGCTCCTGCTTCGATTAACGGCTAAGAAAATGATTTTGTTAACTTCTTTTCCAACCAAACTAACCAGTTGTCGCAGACCCGCTGGCAACCGCAGGAATGGTCAGTTCCACCACCGGAGATGACGGTGATTTGACGCCATGGGATTTGGCATAAATCTTGAAGGCATAGGTGGCCTCCGGTTGCAGATTGTACAGGGTGAAGGTGTTGCGATTTCGAGTGGAGTATCGAATCACTTCATGCTGCGTTGGCCTGCCGCCTTCGGCTACAATCTCAAATTCTGCATCTGAAACAGCATTAAAACATCAAAAATTAATTCAATGCATATATATGCAATAAATGAGATTGAAAGTATATAGGTGGAAAAGTGAGAATTTAAATGCAAACTTCGAGCTTCGAGCAAAAAGCCCTGTGCTAGCAATTGGCACACAGCTTATCGTACCTAAGTCTGATTTGTTACAAATTGAATGCCCAAATTAATCCTCTTTTCGCGTGAGTCATGCTCAGTATCAGTAACTGTCCGCAACAACCAATTTCCAGCACATTTCATCACTCCACTCCCTCTGACCCGGTATCGCTCCACCACATCTGGGCCCGATGTTATCAACGTCGAAACCCGGGCTTATATTGCTTGCTTTCTCTTATTACGCGAGTGTTCTCCAATTCGGTGAGGTTAATGAAAACTAACCTTTCCCTTAGGGGGAAGATTGCCATTCAGACTGGAAGGAGACCCCGTTTTGCGGGAAGGGTCGAAGGAATGAAACACACTTTTCTGAAACGGGTCCACGTCTGGGGGTGAGATGGCCAAACTAGATTCCTATTAGGCGACCTCCTTCCCCAAAGCGTACGATTACCTAATTTAAGACTACCTTAGTATATGGTTAGACCCCAAACCGGGGCCTCCTTCTGAATTCGTATCGTCGGTTATATACTCCACTCAAAGGCGAGGGGGAGTGTGTTTCATCGACTTCCTATCCCAAAAGCGGTACTCTCGCGTTTTCTGTTCGGGGGCCAATGTTGTCAGAATCTAATTTCGGGTTAAGTCTCTAATCCGGGTTCATTTGGCTATCTTCAACACAGAAGTTGGCATCGGCCAGGCCGGCACACCGCTTGCACGGCACAGGCAGTTTAGAGAAGATTTAGCGCCGCACACATCTTCTTAATTAGAGTCCACTATATAGGTATTAGGTGCACTCTATTATTCAACATAATGAGATTTAAAGCTTAAATTTTTAAAATGAGAACAAACATACGAGAATCATCTCCAGGATATTGCCAGGTCAATGTGACATCTTGATTGACAGCTCGAGCTGATACACGATTCGGAGCCGGAACCTGAATTGCTCCTGGAAATGAAAATATTTATTTGAAAACCAAACTGAAAAACCTGTGAAAATTCTGCACAAACCTAGTTGGTTTTTGTAGTGTTGTTTCAGTAGGGGATTTTAGTTTGAGTTTCAGTGTTAGTTCAGCGATCCAATAGCTTTGAATTGAGTTCCAGCTTCAGCCAGTGGTCGAAAACAGATTATATCAGTTTCTGTTTAAGATTCTGTCAGGAACACAAAATAATCTGAGATTCAGTTTGTTTGGATCTTTCAAAAAAGTGTAGTAGCCTTTAGAAATAATATTTAGCATAAATTGATGATCATTTCAGCTCGACTACTACAGAATAATAACGAAATAGTGTCCTAAACCCTGAAATCATCATGTTTTGATGAAAGATGAAACTGCTTTCAGTTTCAGGTCATTACTCAAACCGGTTTCAATTTCAGTTTCAGTCGGCCGGCACTCGGCAGCCTATCATAACTCTGTTTCAGTTTCAGTTTCAAGACTCTTCTCGAAATAATTTCAGTTTAAGTTTCAACTCTTTGTGACTGAAACTGAACAGCTATATGCAACCTGAAATAAAGTTCCAGTTTCAGTTAAAGTTATCCCACATGCTGGTGCAGCAGTCGCTCTATTCCGGCCGACACCAGGGGGTCACTAAGATAGAAAGTTGGTTCAAAATGAAAAGACAAAGAGCACATTTAGATCTTGGTCCGAGATCTTTCAATGAATATGGTTATACAGCTATCAGCCAGCTGCCAACTGTCCAACTTTCAAAAATTGGCAGAAAAGTGCCCTAAACGGAAATGCCGAATTTTTAAAACGGGATTGCGCGGAAGGTGTTGCGCGGATGGTGTTAGAACGCCAAAGACCTTATTCTAAAAAGTTTCATCAACTTTAATCTTAATTTGAGCCGTCAAACCTCAAACCTGCTTGCTCCAGCTTAAATCGGTAGGACCTATATGTGGTCATTGGCGGAAGTCAAAGATTTGAGCCATTTGAGTTCCTACAACCACAGCACGTATAATTGTCGTTTCATACAATATATACCAGTTAGTGAACTGCTCAAACTTAGTTCTTGTTATAACGAGGGACCGAAAAAATAAAACTTCCAATTTTATTACCTCGTGTAAAGCCCAAGATCAGTGTAGGAAGCAAAACTGTTAGCAAAGTCATTGCTAATGCAGAATTGATAACAAAATTGCAACAACAAACCCCCCTTGCCTTTACCACCACTCTAGCTGTGATTCAAAATAGCACTGACTGGTAAGGAAACAAATTTTTTGATAAAACAGGGGTGAATTGTAAACATTAATACAGGTACAGTTAAAATAAACAAGTTGATTATTCCGCTATCTATTGTACAGTAAATCTTAAGGTTTTGGCTTAGAAAAGTGACAACCAAGCAACCGCAACTTGAAGTGTATGGCATGTATATTTTTGCATTAATCAACTTCCGTGATTACTATATTATTAATGCACACGGATCAATCGGTGTACATCCACATACATGTTTACAAACGTTTGAACCTTTATATAATTTGTGAAAAGTTGTATGATTGCCAAATTGGAAAAGCATGACCCAGCAGCATACACAATAGCAAGAGTACATAATACATAAGAGTATGACAGCAGACACACCTTATGGCATGTGAAGAAAATCTAGTCAAGTCACCACACATTTCCGACTCCCCCAAAACTTGGGACTCTCTAATTCCGCTGGGCTGTCCAAAAAGGGCTAGGAGGGGCTGCAACTGCGATTCTTTTGATGCACTGTCTGCTGTACAGATCACCGTTGATAATGATAATAATGATAGGCAATCTCTCACTTGATAACGTGTAGTGGTTTCTCGAACGGCACCAATGCTGAAATCATCCAAGTAAGGAGAGCTCCATCTCTTCCTTTTTGGATCCACCATAAACTCAGGCTCATCTAAAGTAGAGATTGATTCTATTTCAGGGAATCCTATCACCACTATTTTGTTTGTTTGTATATAAAGAAAACTACAAAAGCTGCTATCCGGACTGTCAAATTGTGCAGAAAACAATCTTTGTAAAACTACATACCTCTAGGAAATACCTTTCCGTGAATTCCTTCATACAATATTGTTGTCTTTTCGTTCAGCGAAAAATTCCAATTTCAGACACTACATTTTGATTGACAGCTAGGTGTTTTCAAGCAGTGGTGAAATTGTTGTAGTAGAAATACAGCCGTATCGCCGCAGTTACACAAATGTCTGAATTTGTAGGTCACATTTGCAGATTTATTTTCTTGGTGAACTATTGTTCCTTGCACGCAGACTGCAGTTATTAGATCAAACACAGTTTTAGTGCAAACATTACATTTTGGAGTTACTACAGTGTATTTGTTATCTGTGTTTTCCACTGTAATCGTGTGAGCCTTTACATACTGCATCAGGATTTTTCACTCAATGTAAGCGAAATTAATGTAATATAATAAGCTTTAAAGTTTAATAAATAGTAGGTAAGCTTAAAAATATTTAAAATAATTTTGTGATCAGAATTTAGGCAGTTTGTTCGCTACTGTTTGGGTGTCTAAAACCTGAAATATGAAAATTTTCTGTCAAAGTGGTCGTGGTGTGGTATATCTGTAAAAGGTTAATTGTAAGTTTGTCGTGCGGGCTTGAATATTTTAACAAAAAAGTCAATGCCAATTGCAGCAAGGAATAATCTTCTTGTTAAGTTCATTGCAATAGAAGCAGCAGCTACAGCCAGTAATCAGTGCCGATAGCGTAATGGCTTCTTACTGCGCTACAAGCGGAGGTTCATTTCAAGCCGGCAGCTTGCAAACAATAAGCAACTCTTGACCGTTTTTCAAATTGGTACACACCCGCACAATTTATCGAACCAAGTCTGTAGTGCCTTCCTGCCAGGTGGAGCTACCACAGCACCTCCATTACGCGGACGCAATGGAATTAATGATAGGCTTGTAGAACACCTTTAGTCATTACCAGACAAGTGCAGGTGGGAAAGTGGGGGGGTGAACCGGCGGCCTAAAACCAAATTTTTCCGGATTTTTGGCCAAAAAACAAGATTTTCCCGATTTTTGGCCAAAAAACCGGATTCTGGGGAGGGGGTGAGAGACTTTAGCGGAGGGGGGGTGAGCTCATGGTTTGGCGAGGATGAAAACCCCAACCCCCCCCCCAACCCCAAGCACACGTAAGGTATGTATATAATTACTATGGCAAATAATTACTACCAGCATTTCCGTTCCCGTAAAAAATTAAACGCTCTAGGTAAGGTGTACTAACTATTAACCGGCAAACCAAACTGCGGAAGGTGAAGTAAACAATTCGGAATTTGGGATTACAAATGTTGGAATATTAGCTAGATAGCACTAAATTTTGTTTACTTTTAGGTCATTGTTGATCTACTGATAGGTGACCAACATGGTAGTCTGTGCAAAGGAGGAAACAGTTACAGCTGAGATGGCAAAACCTTCAAATGACCAGGAGTCAGATGTTAACGATGAACCAGTTGCAATGGATTCAGACCAAGTGGATACGAAGAAATCAATCTCCTCTAAGACTCAAGCAAGGTGAGAGCAAGGTTGTGTTCCGCGGTCCCAAACTCCCTTGCTGTCAATGACAAATAGGAGCCAAGAATTTAAAAGCTGGTCATTGCAAGCAGTTGAAAGTGAGTAGCATAGTAGGGGCGTTTCGACCCCCAATTCCAATCCCAAAAGTTGGAGTAAATTTCCGGTTCCTGTTCCTAGTTTGTAATTACAATTTTGTTTTGTTTGTTATATTTTAGCACCCTTCCTGTCATTCTAGGTTCTTCAGTCACTCAGATCCTTTGCTTTTTCAAACTTCTAACTTTAAGGTGACGCTTACATTATCGGGATTATAGATGTAAAATTTGGACCGACTACTCAATTTTAAAGAAATCCCAACTGAAGTTATATACTTTGGTTGGCGGAGCATGTTTTGACAAAATTTCGGCAACTGGGACCACATGCTTGGCTATCTACCATGACGGCTTAGAAAAATCAAAGTTTAAGAAAGCTCCATATGATAGGTGTGAATGCACTTGGTGAAAGAGCATAAAAAGAGCTTTATAATGCCGTGCATATCTGTTCTGTACGTGGTTTTCATCAAAAGTTACAGGCGGTTGAATATGTGGCAAAGTTACGTTGATCATTCCCACTGCGTATAGCAAAGTAAAAACTAATCGTTCGAAATAGAATTCAACATGATATTTTATGGTGCTTTTGTTTTGGACTTGTTTATTATTTTATGAAATACGATATGCCACTTATTAAATGCATAATGTATGCGCAAAACAGAAGATATTAGTGTGAAATTTTCTAAATTAGTTTTCTCATAAATGCTTCAACCAAAGTTGCTGGAATTTTGCGTGTACGTTAATTGGAAAGGTACGCAGAGGCAATTTTCTTAGTTTTGTTGAAAACGTATAGTCCGTGAAATGTTGATTTCCAAAGCTTTTGAACATTAATAAATTTCCCAAATTGCATAAACCGAGAAACTGAAAAAATTGCCACTGCATTAGGTTTATTTATACATTTATGCTAAATTTGAGCTAATATCATTCAGCCGTAAATGAATGGCACCGTCTTGAAAATCTAAACTTATCCCTGTTGTGTAGCTCGCAAGCCAAGCAGTGGATTCTTCAAAGTCTGCATACGGCTAGTACTTAACGCTAGCTACCACTGCTGAAAATTTAAAATGGTTTGGTTGAAAAATGAACTCAGAAGAACCGTTTCCGGTAATGCAAGCGCCCCCTTTCTATTGCAAACAAGTAGCTAAAAAATGGGGGTTCTGGCGCAGGTATTTGCCCTCAGGGCATTTACACACATATTGGGAGACTCCTCATGGTATTAACCGTTTCGGCCCCCGCCACAGGGCCTCATCAGACGGCTAGGCAACCGTTACGGTTTTTTTATTTTTTCAACACATTACACATATTACACACATCAGATATATGACTAAAAGCATCAAATTTATTAGTTAACCCACAATAAAAAGCTTCATATTATGAAATAGCCTAATGATACCACAATAAGCCTAATATGCATGATATGCCTGATCATTCCACTATAAGTTTCGAAACTCAACTGAGAATCGAACCACCACTTGAATTAATCTAGTTTAAAAACAGCGCCTTAGCCCACTCGGCCATCGCCCTTAGTTACAATATAGCTATTAGTCACAGCTTGAATAGTGCAGCTTCAAGTCAAATGTTTACACAATACGTAAGCACTTAAATTCCACGTACGTAAGGCTTACATAGTACTTACTTTAATGCTTACACAGTGCTTACGTTTAGGCTTACATTACATAATGCTTACGTTTAGGCTTGTATTACATAATGCTTACGTACATGTATATTTTGCATTTATAACAACGGAGCTGCTGATATTGCTATTGAACGAATTTAAATCTTCGCTCTGCCTCTTCTTCGTCGTCTTTAATATCAGTGAGATTGTCAAGTACATAAATGTCGATAGCTTTATTCTTTTGAATAGCGAGTTTGTAAGCATCCATGGTGTCAATACCTTTGTCTTCCTGAATTGAATCCTTCTTATCACGTATCTCCTTTATTATTGGGTCGTTTCCAAAGGAAATGAGCTGTGAAAATTTGTTTTATAACAACTCATTAAGTGTTTGCCTGATGCGAGGTCTCAAATCTCCGAATAGCTTCCTGACGAGCACCTCTAGGATCATAGCCATCTTCTTTGTATTCTCTTTGAAGCCTCTGAAACTTAGAACTATGTTTAGTCATGGCTTCTTCTTTTAATTCATCCCAAAATGATCCTAACTCTTCAGTTTCCACTTCCATTTCACTTGACCCATCAGACACCTGATTGGATTCATTGTCACTGCTCTCGCTATCTGTAGTATAATCTTCATTGTCTTCACGATTTAAATGATGAGCCTCAAGCCTATGACGGTGCAGGCTTTGGCGATGAGAATAGGTCTTCATACAAGCTGTGCACTGATATATACATTATGATACTTCGGAGCATGACCTGTCAGCCTTTTTATTAATTCTTTGACTTACGTCAGCACACACAAAATGCTTACATTCTGCTATGCGATGCTTACTTTCCAGTAAGTAAGCGATTTGGCAGCACTTACTTTCCAGTTGGTCAGCGCTTCTGTCAGCACTTACTTTCCAGTTGGTCTGCGCTTACTTTCATTTGGTAAGTATCTGATGAAATGTTTGCTTCCTGCTGACGTGATCGATATATATATATATATATATATATATATATATATATATATATATATATATATATATATATATATTTTGCTTCCTGCTGACGTAATCGATATATCGATTCAGGAAGCTATTCGGAGATTTGAGACCTCGCATCAGGCAAACACTTAATGAGTTGTATTAAACAAATTTTCACAGCTCATTTCCTTTGGAAACGACCCAATAATAAAGGAGATACGTGATAAGAAGGATTCAATTCAGGAAGACAAAGGTATTGACACCATGGATGCTTACAAACTCGCTATTCAAAAGAATAAAGCTATCGACATTTATGTACTTGACAATCTCACTGATACGTATTAAAGACGACGAAGAAGAGGCAGAGCGAAGATTTAAATTCGTTCAATAGCAATATCAGCAGCTCCGTTGTTATAAATGCAAAATATACATGTACGTAAGCATTATGTAATATAAGCCTAAACGTAAGCATTATGTAATGTAAGCCTAAACGTAAGCACTGTGTAAGCATTAAAGTAAGCACTATGTGAGCCTTACGTACGTGGAATTTAAGTGCTTACGTATTGTGTAAACATTTGACTTGAAGCTGCACTATTCAAGCTGTGACTAATATAATGAAGAAACCAGTTATCCGAGCGTCAGCTAAAGAGAAGCACATACTGACATAAACTGACAGCTAGAGTTATGCGTTAGGCTAAGTTGGAAGCTTGTATTTAGCTGTTTTAGCTATATTGTAACTAAGGGCGATGGCCGAGTGGGCTAAGGCGCTGTTTTTAAACTAGATTAATTCAAGTGGTGGTTCGATTCTCAGTTGAGTTTCGAAACTTATAGTGGAATGATCAGGCCTATCATGCATATTAGGCTTATTGTGGTATCATTAGGTTATTTCATAAGATGAAGCTTTTTATTGTGGGTTAACTAATAAATTTGATGCTTTTAGTCATATATCTGCTGTGTGTAATATGTGTAATGTGTTGAAAAAATAAAAAAAACCGTAACGGTTGCCTAGCCGCCTGATGAGGCCCTGTGGCGGGGGCCGAAACGGTTAATACCATGAGGAGTCTCCCAATATGTGTGTAAATGCCCTGAGGGCAAATACCTGCGCCAGAACCCCCATTTTTTAGCTACTCAAACATTCAGCAATGGCAGCCGGTGTTAAATACTAGCAATTTCTAGAATTTGAAGGTTCCAGTGCTTGGCTTGCGACCTACACAACAAGGATAATTTTAAATTTTCAAAACATTCATTCATTCATTCATTAACGTTCATTCATTAACTAACGGCATTCAGTCATTCATTAACGGCTGAATGAAATTAGCTTAAATTTTGCATAAATGTATAAATAAACCTACCGCAGGGGCAATTTTTTTAGCTTTTCGATTTATGCAATTTTGACTATTTTATGAACATTCGATAACTTTGGACGTCTATATCCCACGAAATATACGGTTTAAACAAAAACTAAAAAAATTGCACCTGCGCACCTGTCAAATGTACGTACATGCCAATTTTGAGCAACTTTGGTTGCAGCATTAATGAGAAAATTAATTTGAAAAATTTCGCACTGATCACTTTGTTTTGCTGTTTTGTTTTGCACTGTTTTGCACTGTTTTGCGCATATATTATGTTTTTAATAAGTTGCGTTGTGTATTTCATAAAATAATGAGCAAATCCTACACGAAACCATCGTAAAAAACCCTGTAGAATTCATTTTCGAACGATTAGTTTTTACTTTGCCATATGCAATGGGAATGGTCAACGTAAATATGCCACATATTCAATAGCCTGTAAGTTGTGGTAGACATCATAGAGAAGAGATATGCACATCGTTGTAAAGCGCTTATTATGCTCTTTCACGTATTGCATTCCAATTTATCATACAGAGCTTTAATAACATTTCGATTTTTTAAGCCATAATGATAGCTACGAAAGTACGTGATCTAAGTTGCCAAAATTTTGTCAGAATATGTCCCGCCAGCCAGAGTAACTTCATTTAGGATTTCTTTAAAATTGAGTAATCGTTCCAAATTATATATTTTTAATCCCGATAATGCAAGCACCCCCTCAAGATAGTGATTCCTTTTGGGCACATATTATTGGTTGACGGTTTAAACCAAGATGAAACTTATGATGAAACTTTCCAAAATAAGTTTTTTAGCATTCTAACATCACGCAAACATGCTTCAAAGCTTCGACGTCAACGTTCAGGACAGTTTTTGCCGATTTTTGACATAGACAGTGGCTGCATAAGCTATAATTATATTTCATTGGGAAGATCTTGTTGAGCTCTACATTTTTGCTTTTTGCAGCACCTTTCTAGGTTTTTTCTGTAGTGAGATATAGCTGATTTTCTTATTTTGGCGTTGAAAACTTGTCATTTTTGCAGAAATCAAATAATCAGCCATTTCTTGAGCTACCCAAGCAGTAAAATTAAACGAAGGTCTCGTCAAGGCCGATTATTCATAGCGTTGTAAAATGTCATAAATGCTATCCTGTACACTGCTATCATAAAAAATGTAGTTTTTGCAAAAAACGACCAAATTTTGACCAAATATGGAAATAGTGCTGAATTTGAAATATATATATATATATATATATATATATATATATATATATATATATATATATATATAGCATATTGTAAATTGGAAATTGTAATAAATTGTAATAAATAGCATATTTTTATTAATACCAAAAACCTCTATTTGTCTATTTTTTGAAAGAATTTTTTGAAATTGGGAAAAAATCCGTCATGCAAACTTTTGAAAAGATTAAATAAATAAAATGGAGATGTACATGTATATATATATATATATATATATATATATATATATATATATACAGTTACTTATACGAAGTGAAAAACTTGCAGTAAAATAGTATAAGCATATGCAAGGAATGGTGGCAATAAAGAGGACAAGTTACAAGGGCAACAAAGATAATGTGCGAAACGGGGGTCTAAGTTGAAGAATTTTTTGAAATCGTGGAAAATTCAGCAATTCAAATGTAATGTGGGTAATAACGTCCCCGTTATCACCCCCCTTCCAAGCCCTTTCCTATTTCCCACTTTCGCTATTTTTCCTAAAACTCCCCCAAAATCCCTCAAAATCCCCCAAATTCCTCATAAATATTGTATGATTATAATTGTTGGGAAGTTCCATAATTATGTATTATTTTGTATGTAAACCCCTCCCCTAAATATTGTGCAGTGCTAACTTTATGCTCATCTTTTGAAAATTATTTAAAAATACTTATTTCCGAGCGTAAACTTAACATTGCACATATTTTCCCTTTCGTGTTGGCTTAGCGAAGATAGACCCTCCCGTTCCCAACGCATGACAAAATTCTCCTTGAATGATTACATCATCTTTTCGTCAGTTGGGAGTTTGACAAGTCACCGTGCGGCTGCTTATCTGGGATTGGGGCCCCACCCTCGCCTGTCTACACCTAAAAGTGTAAGTTTTCAGTTTTTGATTTTCCCTTTAAAAAGCCCTTTCTAACTCCTTTTCTAACTGTTTTCCTGGCTCTAACCCCCCTTCCTTTTTGCTTAGTTTTCAAGTTAACTCCTAACTTTCTCTTTCCCTTTCCCACCTAACTAGCGGGGTTGCCCCCGTACCCCCCCTACGGGGCCTAACTTCTATTAGCCAACTTTCCCTTCCTCCCCATTTTTATTGTATTATTATTGTGTCCGATTTGTTGCTGGTCCCCTCCCCCTTGTCTGTGATTCCCTGTGTGCCCATTTACTGTTATTGTGCGGGTAGCCCGCCTTTACTTGCCCGTCTTGTCTGGACATCGCCGGACGGACTCTCTTGTTGTAACCCTGCCCCGTATTGACTCATTAAACTGCCAGTTGTCCTGTTTTCTTAACCTTTTTATTACTAATTTTAACTAGGTCTTGATCTCTTAATTAGCTAGGTAGAGCTCTGGGAATAGCCCGGAGCTGAATTCTATCTGAGCCTATTTTTTTGTGTGTGTTCCCCCTTTTGTTAGGCGCCCCGTTGGCGTCCCCCAAAAATTACCCATCCCCCCTTGGCGAGGCAAGTCGGTGGTAGAGAGCCGCCTGGACTAAATATCTCCACCCGCAGTCGCAGGTCAGCGTCTTGCGCACAGTTCCACTTGTAAAATTGGGGCTTGAGCTCAGTGGTTAAAATCCCTAGCTCCCTCATATTTTACATTAGGCTGCCAGCTCTAGGCTCTCCCCTTTTATTTTTTTCCCCCTGAAATATTTTTCCTATTTCCCCCCCCCTAAATTAATTTTTGTAGCCCCCCCCCCTTAGCCCAAAAATTACTTTTAGAACCCTATATAATTTTCCCTCCCTCCCTATTCTACTTACCTTGACTGGATCCGCCGGTCTGATATACCCATCCCCCCCGCGTGGATTCACAAAGGTCTGCAATTGACGTCATTCCCAATTGCAAACCTTTGTGTTAACTTTTTGGCCCGCCCCCGCACCGCTTGAGTCCTTATCAGGCGCCTGACTTTGCTTGGGTCCTTTGAAGGCCCGCCCACGCATCGCTTAAAGTCCCAGTCAGACGCCTGACTTCCTGTCAATCCCCCGTGAATTTTATTAGTCCCGTTTTCCTTTCTGCGGACGAGTGGTGTGTTTATTTTATTCTCGTGCCTAATTTCGTGTCGTGTTATTTTTTCCTACCTGTTTGAAATTTTTTTTATTATAGTTGGGCAGACCAACTTTACCCCTAGATTATCACCAGGACCACGCCAGGTGATAATCTACCCCCATTATACCAGCAACTCCCTAACCGCCCTAAATTTATACCAATTTACCCCTCCCCACCCCGAAAATTTTTGGGAGGGAAATATAAAATTTTGTAAAATTTGGTCAGATTCCAGGACCCGCCCAGGAATCTAACCCGGTATTGTTGGCCCTTGTCAGCCCCAACTGGTGGATTGCTGCTATCCCTTGGACGGATCCCCCGAAAATCCAGGTCGATCCGGAGACCGACCCAACCCCCGAATTTTGGCCTGAAATACGTACGTATTATTGGAGTTTCGTTCCCTTGGCCTGGAAACCCCTGACCTGCCCTAGCTATATACGTATATCGTCCAAAAAGTCCCTATTGTCCCCAATTGCCGCCCAAATTCTTGATATACGTATATAACTAACTCGGTAAGTGTTTTGTTTTTTCGTGTGTTTTGTTAATAATGGATAATCACCTCCCTGACGATGACCCCTTTGACAGTAAACCCAGAGTGGCCCGATCCCCTGACCCTCCCCCTCCTGACCTTGGGGCCGTGGGCGGAAGTTCTGGGCAGCACGGATCTTCTGTTCGCATCCGCCTCGGGTCAGGACTGAGTCCCGAGGACGATCTACACCCCTCGTCGGACTCCCCCCAGGACGGAGGTAGAGGAAGCCCCTCCCGTCACGATTCCACGGTCCATCTGGACGGTTCCGACCCCAGTGAAGAAGATAAATTGCGTACCCGAAGCCAGTGGAAAAAATACCAAGAGCAGCTGGCCCGGCTGATCGGCGACGCCCCTAACCCTAAAAACCCCATTTTTGATCGTCTCACTGATTCGGGCCCCGCCCAATCACGAGTGAGAAAATCCATGCCCACCCTTACCCGACCCAGAGCTACCTCGGAGGGAGCTCAAAAATCCCAAAATCGCCGGTCTAGCCAGCACTGGGGCCTGGCCTCCCCCTCATCCGGCTTGATGTGGGACAAGTCGGGTGACCTACGGAACCGTCAGAATTATGATGACGGGACGCCCCCCCTGGCCTCACATGAGTCCTACCCCTCTACCTCCGGAAATTCAGCGGATATAGCCCCAACCCCGAATCCCACTCCCCTGGAACAGCCGTCTGGAAAGCCCCAACCCAAGAAAAAACCCGCTCTGGGTTTTTGTCCCAAAGTTCCGGCGTGTCCTGGCTGGGCCCCTCCTACGCATAGAACTCCCTATGAAGACCTCGACGACCAGATTGGTAAGTCGGTCCTGGCCCAGCAGGTACGTCATATGACCCGGGAAATGTGGGTTTTTCTGTATCAAAACCACCCCAGGGTTTATACAGAATTTCTCGAGATTGTGGCGGCCATCGAAAAGGATTCCGACGTGAAACCCCCACCCGAATCAAGGACGAGGGGGCACGCCCCTAGCCGTCCAACCCCTCCCCACGGCGATTCTCCGCCGTCATCTGACTCGGAATCCGGTGACGATGGCCCCACATTCCCATTTCGCCCCCGGGCCCAAAGCGATACTCGGGCTAACCGACCTACCCGCCCTCCCTTTTCCCGGAGACGCCCTGACCCCCGACTGCACACCAGGGAAGCCCAGGTGGAGCAGTCCAATCTGTCCACGGCGCGACACGTGGCTGAGTACCTAAAGGCCTTTAAGGGAACGAAACCATTCCTAGGCCCCCAGAGCCAGATCAAGTTCACGACCTGGATTTCTAACTTCAAGGACACGGCTCGTGTCCATGAAGTCCCTCCCCACCTCCTCCACCGAATTCTGTGGCAGTTCCTTGACGATTCCGTCAAGGAAGCCCTCCATGGCCCGAACCTGCCCGATTCCTTCGAGAAATTGGTGGACATTTTGAAGCAATTGTACGAGCCCATCCCCACAACGGTCGAGCAGTATGCCGACCAATTTTACCGCCGAAGGCAACAACCCTCGGAAAAAGCCCACCAGTACGTAACGGCCCTCCGACTTTTGGCGGTAAAAGCCTTCCCCTCCGCTGGTATCCGGGAACGTGACCGGAAAATGGCTGAACAGTTCAAATCCGGTCTGAGGGAAGCCCTCAGGGTCCGGGTGGCTGGTCAGCTAGCCGAAATGTCCTATTGGCCCCAAAACGAGCAGAGTTCCATGATCGACCGAGCTCTGCTTATCGTCCAGTCCGTCGAGCGGGCCATGGAGGAAGAAACCCCGCCCCTAGCCTTCGTGGCTCGAGCTTATGACGACCCTTTCGAAGACCCTGATTACCTTGATTACCCCCCAAATTCCCCGGAGCGAGAGGCCTACGCAGCAGAAATGCGTATGGCACCGCCCTACCCACCTCAAGCTCGAGCCCAATACCAACAGCCCCGTTTTCCCCGATCTCAGAACCCTCGTCCCAACTCTAATTATAGGCCTGGCTATAATTATCCCTCCAACCCTGGCCCCCGTCCCAATAACCCCAACCAGAGGCCATACGGACCTAGATTGTGCTTCTGGTGTGTTAAGGAAGGGCATGGTTGGATGCAATGCCCTGACCGGATCCGAGCAGTCCAGAACCTGGGTCCAAACCACCCCGGGTTTTTACGTATGTTGAGTAACCCCAAGGTGGCTGTCACGGATCAGCCGCTAAACCCGTCCCAACCCCCTGACCAACAAGGAGGTGCCCAGAACGACCTCCCACCCCCACCCAGGAGCCAGAGACCCCCTGGCCTTTTTCAGAACCAGGGAAACGCCAACCAGGGGCGTCCTCAGTAAACCCAGGAGGGCGCCCCCGGCAACCCTCCTATGCTGTAAATATGGTCCTCGCCTTTACTAATAATCCCCCCTCATCTAACCCAAACGCCCATGAACCTAACCCCTCAGCCCCTCCCCCTGAATTTTACCGAACAGACTCCCTATCTGGATCCTCTTGTTCAACGGATTATACCCCGTCCCCTCCCCCCAAGAGCGGACTGCCTAGTCTGTTCGACCATATTGCTGAACCCCCCTACCCTGTCCGACGTAGCCTTTCCTTTCTGGAACCCAAGCAGGTCAGGGTTTGTCAGTGGAGGCCCACAGAGGAGCTGGTCAACATGTACGGAGGATTCCCCGGCGGCGGGGATTCCGTCCGATACGGTAATGGCCTGCTCCGCCCCAACTGGTTCTGGTCTGAATGGAAACAGACCATGGGCCTTCAGGCTGTGTCCGCCCAATACCAGGAGATTTGCAACAACCCCAGTTGCAAATATTGCATCCGAAGGAAGCGTCAGAAGAAGCGTCGTCAGGTCTGGTTTCCCTCCCACGATTTGGTCATGGCCAATGGTGGGTACCCCGGCGGCGGGAACCTTATCAGGGATAAGGAAGGTAATACCCGTCCCTATAAGTTTTGGAATCGGTGGCGGAAACAGGTGAAACCTTTTGGAGACGGGGGAGACCAGTCTCGCAAAAGGCCACCTTCGTCCGCCCCCACCCAAACTGACCCGCCGATCCCAGTTTTGGACCACGCCAAAACTCCCTCAAACCCCCTGCCGACCTCAGTCTTGGACCATGCCAGACTCCCTCTAACCCCACCCCAGCAAGAGAATCATGATTTCCATCATGATTCCTATTCTCCCTCGACCTTTCACCCGCCTCTTACCGGGGCAAATCTGGTGCTGTTGAGTGATAAGCGGGTTAAAAGTCGGCAGTGGAAACCCGCCCGGCATTCCTATAAACCTCAGAAAGCGACGAAGAAGATCCAAGTGGATCTCATCGACAACGTCCCTCCCCTAAAGGATCCACTGCTGACTACCCCACCCCTTTCCAGACAAAACCGGAAAAACGTACGTATATCCGACGACGTACGTACCCATTCCCCCCCTAACTTCCAACAAAGCCCTGGGGAGATCTTGCCGTCCACTTCCGGTCGGCAAAACCCCCCCAGCGCTTCGCAGCACCAGGATGTCCCTACTTCCCTGGATAATGATACCCTTGCCTCCCGGTTACGTAACCTACGTAACCTTGACGACGCCCCCTCTGGAACAAACCCTGACCCCATCCGCCTCTTGCGGAATAAAGGGGACAATTCGTGGCGGCTCGCCCCCCGCCATTCCAAAAGCGCCCGTCACGATTCTGTCCCCCCAACCGCAACCTCGGCCAACCCCTTTACCCCGGAACAGTGGGCACCCTATTTCGAATTGGGTGACATGTTCCAGGAAGTCCGTGAGGAGCTGAATGAGGTTGAGGCAGCTCAAAATGAAGTGTTAACCTCCGTTGGCCACGCCATTAGAAAGGCTAACGAAGACTTCCACACCACCATGACCCAGGTCCGCAGGAAAGTCGACGAGTTCGAGAACTTGCTTTTCGACTTCATGGCCATGGACCGCCGCCGGACGGAGGAGCTGGAAGCATCTGGCCAACTCCGTCTCCCCAATATGTCCATTTGGGCTGACCCTCTACCTCAACCTCAGCGCCCTCAGTCCGACCCCACGACCAATAAGACCGCTCCAAAATCGAAGAAAACCCGGTCCCCTACCCATAAACGGTCCCTTTCTGAGGGGGAAGCCCCCTCTCAACCCGAAAAACCCATTTCTCCTACCCAACCCAGATCCCCCGAAAAAACCCCGCCCCCCTCGCTTCCTCCGGAGCCAACGCAATGTCTGGAGGAGGAGGCGCAGACCTTGGACGCCTCACCACCCAAAACTTCGCCCCCTAATCCCATTAGAGAAGCGGTCCAAGCCGTTTTGATGGGCAACACGTCCTTTTTCGCATCGCAATGCTCCCGTATTGCTCTGCGGAAGAGTCCCCTAATCCTGGTGAGTGTGTCCGGGGTCAAAGCCATTGCCCTTGTAGACTCCGGGGCCAATATTTGCCTCATATCCAAGGCATTTTTCGACCGCGTAAATGCCTCGGGTATTCTTTCCCTTTCCCTGGACACTGCGACGGTGGCCAAAGTGTCCACTGCCGCAGCGGGTTCTACCCTCCAAATAGTCGGCTCTTGCGAACTCCCTTTTGTTTGCAATAACCATAAATTCAGTTTCACCTTCCATGTAACCCAAGGGTTACACCAGGACGTCATAATTGGTTATGACTTCCTGGAAAGAGCCGACTGGTCCATTATCCCAAAAACCCACTCCCTCCGAACCCCCTATTGGGAGACGCCCCTCTTGACCCCGGAAGAACTACAGGCCCTGGCTAACAAGTTTAGCATTCAGACCGCCCTTAGCGTTTTCTTCTGTATGAGGGAGAAGAAAACCCTACAACCCCGGTCTGAAGCTATGGTCCCCGTGCGCTGTCTTGTCGACGGCGCAAAGCAACCCAACTGCTACCAAGCAGTCCTTTTTGAACCCGACCCGGAACTTATGGAGCGGTATGAGGTCTACCCTGTCCCTGGTGTCCTCGAAACGTCGGACAAGGTCACCTATATCCGTGTCTATAACCCCCACGACTGTCTGGTTGACCTCCCTAAAAATCTGTCCCTCGGCGAGGCCGAGCCCATCACCCCCATTCAGGAGGCTGACGGACGTCAGTATGCGACGGAATGGGGGGTGAACCTACTCCAACTCCAGGATAGTCTACAATCCTGGACAGACCATCCGGCTATACGGGCAGCCCAGTGTAGCCCTCCCTCTCCCCTACCCTACCCCAGTGAAAAGGACAGATTTTTGCCCGGAGGTACACCGGACCCCACGGATATGATGGAACCCGATCATTCCCCGGTAAAGTGGGTTGACCCCACTATTTATTGCCTCCAACTTCCCCAGACAACTTCGGAAGCCGAAGTTGTCCCCACTACCCCTTCCCTGACTACTGACCCCGTGACTTGTCACCTCGAGGAGATGACGGAAGCCGAGGTCCTTTTTGCGGATGCCTCGGAACCCCCGGCAGACGAATTTTTCCTGCCGGATGCCCCTTCCCAGGAACAGTTGGAGGCAAACCCACCCCAACCCAGTACCTCTGAACAATTGGATCCAGCCCCTCTCCCTTCAGAGCAGGGTCTGCGCGGGTTTAACGACTTGCATTACTCGGCAGACACCATGCTACCCCAACCCCTCCCCTCCATGGAAGAACGCGTCAAGTTCATCGAGGAAAATGTGGATTTCGCCGCTATGGACCTCGATGAACACTTCAAAAACGGCCTTAAACGCCTCCTTGTCGAGTATTTTGATGTTATTGCCCGCCCCGGAAACCCCGGGCGGACGAAAGTGGACCAGCACATCATAGATACCGGCAAGGAGGGCCCCATCAAAAGCCGGGCGTACCGAAATAATCCGAAGGACAAGGCCGAGATTGAGAAACATATCAAAGCCATGCTCGACGAGGGCGTGTGCTCCCCCTCCACTTCCCCCTGGTCCTCACCCTGCATTTTGGTCGGGAAAAAGGACGGGTCTACCCGTCTTGTCATCGATTACCGCCGCCTCAATAAAATCACGAAGAAAGATAATTACCCCCTCCCCAAAATCGACGAAATTCTCGACCAATTGCAGGGTGCGAATATCTTCTCCACCATTGACCTAGCCGCCGGTTACTGGCAGGTGGAGGTCTACCCCGAACACCGCGAAAAAACCGCCTTTGTTTCTCATATGGGCCTGTTCCATATGAATGTTATGCCCTTCGGATTATGTAACGCCCCGGCTACCTTCCAGAGGATTATGGAGAAAGTCCTCACCGACCTCCCCGTCTATATTGACGACGTTCTCATCCCCTCCACTGACCCCATGTCCCATATCCACACCCTTCAGACCACATTCCAGAAACTGCGGGAAAACGGCCTACGTATTAAATTGAAAAAGTGCTGTTTTGCCCGCCATTCCGTCCCCTTCCTTGGACACTATGTCGGACGTAACGGCGTTAGCGTCGATCCCGACAAGGTGTCCGCCGTCACCAAACTCCAACCCCCCAAGGACGTCACAGGAGTGAAGTCCTTTCTTGGCATGTGCGGCTACTATCGCCGGTTTGTTTTGAATTTTGCCCGCATTGCCAAGCCCCTCACCGACCTCCTCAAGAAAAACGCCCCCTTTGTGTGGTCTGAAGAGTGTCAGGAAGCCTTTGAGACCCTTAAGACCCAACTCACCCAAGCCCCCGTCCTGGCGTTCCCTGATTTTGAAAGGCAGTTTATCGTATCCGTTGACGCTAGTTACAGTGGGCTAGGCGCTGTACTAGAACAACGAGTTTCCGTCCCCCGGTCCGCCAAAAACCCCAACGGCCCCCGTACGTTAAAGGAACGCCCCGTGGCTTATGCTAGCCGCGCCCTTTCCCCCGCCGAAAAGAATTACGATATTAATAAGCTGGAAGGGACAGGCGCCCTGTGGGCCTGTCGCAAATTCCGGCATTACCTCACCATCCAAAAGTTCCTTATACGTACGGATAACCAGGCCGTCCAGTACATCCTGAATAACTATAAGCAGCAAGGCCAAGGGGATGTCGCCAAGTATGCCCTCGGCCTTATGGAATTCGACTACGAAGTCGAATACCGCCCCGGAAAAATCAATGTAGTGCCGGACGGCCTTTCCCGGCTGGATTCCCATAACCCCCCCGAAGATGAGGAACAGCACCTCACCGACGTCCTTTACCCCCCTACCGTTTGTGCCATAACCCTGATTACCCCTGCCCCCTCTGACCTTACCACCTGGAAGCGCGAACTCCGGGAAGAACCGGAGTTTGCCGCTGTGCTTGATATGATCGAGCACAAGAAATTCCCCCCTGATCCCGACTTGGCGGCAACCCTTCGCAAGCTGCGTCCCTATTTCCACCTACAGGGGGGCGTCCTGTATTGGTGGAATGTCGATGAAAGGGCTCGTCGCCGTGACGAGTCTTTCAAGGCCGTTGTTGTCCCCAAAGGTCGGCGTGAGGACATATTGGCCGAAGCCCATTCCCATTTTATGACAGGCGGCCATCGCTGTCATAAAAGTGCCCATGCCTCCCTAGCAGCCCGCTACTGGTGGCCAACGATGTCCCAAGACCTCACCGACTATATCACCCAATGTAAACCGTGTGCGCGGTTTAACCATGGCCCCCGGAATCATCAGGCTCTGCTCCAAAAACCCCTCCTTGCCCATGCCCCCTTAGATATCGTGGCTATGGACGTCATGCATTTCGGTTCCCGGGAAACCAGGAATGGAAATACATGCGTCCTAGTTATTGTCGATTATCTAACCCGTTATGCCGAAGCCTTTGCCATGCCCAACGAGCGAGCCGAAACCACCGCCTACTGGTACCTGACCGGTTTCGTGAGTCGTTGGGGCACGCCCCGCTCCCTTCTCACGGACCAGGGCCCCAATTTTATGTCCACCTTCATGCAGACCCTAGTGGAACGCAGCGGCTCGAACCGCCTACGTACCGCTGCGTACCACCCCCAAACCAATGGAGTTGTGGAACGCCTTAACCGTACCCTTCGCTCCCTTATTGTCAAGTACGTTGACAATAACCAGTCCAACTGGGACGAATACCTCCCCTGGGCCCTCTGCATTTATAGGGCGTCTGTCCACAGCTCCACCCGTGAAACCCCCTTTTATTTGATGACCGGTAGGGACTATCGCTTCCCCTCCGATAACCTCTTCCAGCCCCAGGAAGGAGGTAACCCCACCACCTACGACGGCTATAAAACCCTCCTCCAAACAGGCCTAGGTAGAGCCTGGGACCTGGCCCGTCAAGCCGTCGAGGAAGCCTCCCAAACCAATAAGGAGCGGTATGACCGGAGAGCCACCCCTCTTGAATATACCCCTGGCACTCTGGTCATGCTGAACATCCAAAATAAGAATGTTCCCCCCGGTCAGTGCAAAAAGCTCCGCCCCAAGTATGATGGCCCCTACCGGATCCTTGCCAAACTCTCCGATACGAACTACAGAATCGGTCCCGTGAAAGGACCGGGTGAACCCTCCGTTGTGAATATTAACCGCCTGAAGCCGTTCAACGAAAAACCCGTGAAGATCACAGCGTTGTAAGTTTTTCGGAGTTATGTCGGATAACTCCAAGGTCCAGCCGGCCTGGATCTTATCCCCCAATACTTGTGTTTTATTTAGGGTTACGCTTCGGGGTAACTCAAAAAGGGTCTAGAGCGTTGGACCCTTCACCTTGCCCGACATGGTATACTCACCTTCCCCTTTTCCCATTATCTATCCGTCCCTGTCCCCTTCTGTTTGGTACGTTTTAATGTGGATCCACACCACTCTCTTTAATAAACCTGATGCATCAGTATAAATACGTACGTAGGGTGTTTTGTTTGTATGATTGTTTGCGTGTTGTTTGTGGTATAAATGTACGTATATATGTCCATTTTTTTTGTATGAGTGTCTCTAGGGTCAAAAATTGTAGGACCCTACGTATGATTACTTTTATCTATGTTATTTTTCAAATTTTTGGGTTTTCTCTCTTTTCAGTCTAAATTGGGGTTTTCTCTTAGTATATCTATACATTTTTGTATACTTATACGATTTATATTACTTTTGTTATTCTTCTGTTACGATTTCTATTTAAACTAAAATGGGGTTTTTATGTCCTTTTATCTTTCTCCCTCACGTTACGATTCCTTTATTAGTTATACGTACGTATTCTAATAAAATCCAAAATTTCTCCCTCTTAGGGTCCTACATACGTATGCATTTTTGATTCCTAGGTATATATGTTTCGTATGCGTGGTATGTATGTTAATTAAATAGTATGCGCCCTCCCCCTAGTTCCGGGTTGTTTTCCCCCTCCGGTTTGTTTGTTTTGCTTGTATGCTACATACGTACAGGCAAAAACTGCAGGTAAGTAGTACCTCGTACCCTAGGACCGTACCGTAAGGTCCGGCCGATCCTACGTATGTACCTGTATACCATGTCCTGTTTTATGGTTTTGTTTCAGATATTTCGACCGATGGTCGAAATGAGGCCAATCTGCTCGAATGGGGCACGGCCCATCCTCATACCCTGTTTGGTGAATTTCAACGCGTTCGGGTTGAAATTCCAAACTTCATCCTTTTTGTCCTTTCCCAACATTTTGTCCTGTCCCTTCCCTTGCCCTGGGTTTTTCGTTACCCCCCCCCCTCTTCTGTAGTTCACCCCTTAAAAACACCCCCACTCCCTTACTGTTGTTATTGTTGTATTATTTGTCCGGTACTTTCCGTACTCCAGCACACCCCCTATTCCACAATTTCCCCCCTTGGGAGCACACCCACACCCCCCCCAAACGATTTTTCATTTTTTCTGTTTATGTCTGCACTGCTCTTTCTATGTTTCAGAGCTGGTGCTTCCGCGCAATTTCGGTGCCTTATTTTATATAATAGTAGATTAGTAGGCACCGAAGTTGATTTCTGCCTAATCTGGTGCTGGTCTCTGGCTTTATATGAGCCGGAGAAATTCCATTAACTTCCGCGAAGGATCTATTTGGCCCCGAATACGACGACCTGACCCTCCTCAGCCCTTGGACGTCAACAGTTTTGTCCAATTCCCCGAGCTTGACCAAGCTTTTTGGAACCCGGTGCTACCGATGAGCCAGAACTCCCCTACAAGAGAGACTGGGCAGCCCGGCTCTCAACCCCTCCCCAATACCCAACCCACTTCTGAACCCGGTTCCCAACGGTCTCTTGCGGTCCCGCCCGCGGAGACCCCGTCCCGACCACCCACGTCTGAAATCCTACTTGTGAATCCTATTGTACGGTACACAGAACACCCCTCAGTTCCCAGCCCCGGTTCAGTGTTATCGGATGGCGGCAGACCGCCGTCCCGCCCAGCTGGTACTCCGCCGGCTGATACCCCCTCTCCCGCAGACAACCCTGACAATGGGATACAAGGCGCAGTATCCCAAGCCCAGGCAACTCAGGCCGCGCAGGCAGTGCAGACACCCCCAGTCTCGACTGCCCCTCCCGGCCTGAGTAACTTATTCTCCCTTCGCCCCCGAACGTGCCAATTCCCGACACCTGAGTTGGCACAATCCCCCACCTACAGTCATGCCTCTACCACCTCTTGCCGGTCAGTTGATTCCCAAGCCTATAAAGAGGACCACGCCTCTTCCCACACCAATCAGCAACCTGGGCCCGCCGGGTTTGCTTCCCCAGTGCTGGCAGCAGCACCCGACATCCCCCACCCATACCGGAAAAAGTATTCCGCGGTTAAACTGCGGAAAGTTAAATCTTTCGATATGCTGTTGTCGGAGGAGTATTCCGACGAAGAACCCCGGAACTCCTCTACCCCGGATCTGGAACAGGCGGACATGGATTCGTCTGCCGCTGAGGCGTTGCGCGCAGTCGCAGGCGCCGACGAACCCTCACCCAACCAGCCCCAAGCGGACGAAAGTGGACCAGCACATCATAGATACCGGCAAGGAGGGCCCCATCAAAAAGCCGGGCGTACCGAAATAATCCGAAGGACAAGGCCCAGAGATTGAGAAACATATCAAAGCCATGCTCGACGAGGAACGTGTGCTCCCCCTCCACTTCCCCCTGGTCCTCACCCTGCATTTTGGTCGGGAAAAAGGACGGGTCTACCCGTCTTGTCATCGATTACCGCCGCCTCAATAAAATCACGAAGAAAGATAACTACCCCCTCCCCAAAATCGACGAAATTCTCGACCAGTCACGGGGGTGCGGATATCTTCTCACCATTGACCTAGCCGCCGGTTACTGGCAGGTGGAGGTCTACCCCGAACACCGCGAAAAAAACCGCCTTTGTTTCTCATATGGGCCTGTTCCATATGAATGTTATACTCCCTTCGGATTATGTAACGCCCCGGCTACCTTCCAGAGGATTATGGAGAAAGTCCTCGCCGACCTCCCCGTCTATATTGACGACGTT